>QVRM01004531.1:0-44004 GCA_003439945.1 Dermanyssus gallinae | reverse complement strand
GCACAACTCGACCAGCTTCCGCCGCCTACTGTGTCGGCAGCATCCGCTGGATCACTCGCTCCGCCGTCCAGTCTTAAGCACTAGAAGCGACTTCCACTACCGTCGGTTCCTTCCTGGTTCTTCTCCGCTAAGAAGGCTCTTTCCTGTTTGTTCGTTGACGTTGTCGTTTGGGGAGCCTAATGGCTCGTCAGAGTCAGTGACGGCGAACGATAACAATCTAACTATGTTGCTCACAGTAGTAGTAGCAGTAAAAGTCGTACTTGGCTTTGGTTGCTGCGTTTCGGGACAGCTAACACCGAGAGAGTGAGAGAGAGCGAGAGAGGGAGAGAGATAGGGGGGGGGAACAAGAGAGAGAGAGTGCTAGGAAAAGGGGAAGAAGAAAGCGAAAAATAACTCTAAGAAGAACGGTGGAACACGCCGGCAGCACTGCTTCTGCTCTGAACGCTTTGATGATCAGCCAGGAAGTCGCTTGGAAGGTCAAAAACGATTGCCATTGAAAAATCACGCACCCGCTGCTGAAAGAATTCAGTCGTCCCAAACAAACACCAAATGCAATCGCGATCAATACCGACTGATAACTGTAACGGAAGAAAAGTTGCTCTGGCCAGTTGGCTATCTCGGAAGCGCAACGAGGGCAGAGTTGGAAGACACTCACAGATAGTGAACTAACTGCAACTACAAAGCAAATTACATATAAGAAGCTTTTTAGTTAGGAACAGTGTAAAATCATTATTTTACGTATTAGCTACGCTGTTCGGCGGTCTAAAACTATAAAGGAACGCCCTCTTTTGGGACTCATGGGACGCTGGGGCCGACCTAAACACATACTACTTGGCAGAAATTGACAGAAAATAGGGCAGCGATAATTACAAAGGACTGAATCTAACGAAAAATAGAACGTTTCTCTTCTTCATATTATGTTGCCGTCAGCAACTAACAAGCGGCACCGCTACAAGTAGGATAGGACGGGTTACACAAAATAAAATTATACCTTCGACGTGCTTGACTTGAGGAGAATGTGTACAGAAACTTGATACCCGTTTATAAGGTCAGTGCAGGATTTGGTAACAAATATAAACTCTTAATAAAGGTCTCAGCCGAATCTCTCTCCCTCGAGTCAACTTTTAAGAGTTTATTTTGTCTTGCTGTGAGCTGTTCTTCTATGCATGCATGGTTTCATATTGCAAGAGCAGATTTGTCTAATATCGCGTTTGTAGTTGCTCTGTCTTTCCCTCGTATGCATAGAAATAGCTACCACTCTCTCTCTCGCTATCCTATTTCTCTCTTATCAAGTGCTTTCGCCAAAAGTTAACAACATCGACGTCTTCTCAGGAATCTTTGCTGACATCGCGTACGATACGCCGCAAGCATCGTAGATGTCAGCAGGACCAACGTCTTTCAAATCTCCGCTACTTATAATTATGAAATAGTATGGCGTTCCTCGAATTGAGTGTTTTCGGCCGAAATCGACAGAGCAGAAAGTCCCTACTGCGGGGACTTGCCCATCAATTTGGGAGGTGCCCGAGCCGAAACTTGAAGCTTCCGGGCACTTCTTTCCCTCCTCCCCTCGCCCCCCCCATTTCTCCCCTGGCGCCCCCCCTCCGATACAAAGGCCAACACGTGAGTTGGAAACACGAGCCACGTTGACAGGGTAAATGTCAACTTCTGCTCGCGCGCTAATTGCCCCTTACACATTTCTCTTCTGACCGAACAGGTCGTTAGAATGAGCTCGTGAGATGAACACTTAGCTGGTCGCTGGTTTCGTCGTCCGAACCGTCGTAGCCGTCTCTGGTGCTGCTGCAGCCGCTAGGTTCTGCCCGGCCTCCCAGCCTGCCATTGGCCTCCGGCCTCTCCTCTGCCCTCTGTCGTCCTTGTAGATAGATGAGTACATGCAGACAGGCGGCTATCATCCGCGAACGTGAACATTCTCCGCACGCTTGGCAGAGCTATATAATCTCCGCGGAATACGCACGAATGTCGTGCGTCACTACAGTCGTGACAGCCGCCTAGTGCACACTTGGACGGCTGTCCCCAACAGTCCACTCCTGTTGTAGTAGTGTTGGGGATTCCCTTTTTGCGTGCTGCTCGCACAGCCAGCCCTCCATGGCACTAGGCCACAGCCTTTTGCAAGCGGGGCCTTCTGCCAGAAACTCCATCCAATATCGTTTAGACTCTTCCGCCAGAGAGAGAAAGAAGAAATTGTGGTCTTACTATTAAGGAATGTGGACAGTGGATTTACGGATAGATGTCATATTTACGGGGACGGGGCCCAACATTGCTTTCTATTGGCTGCGGCTGGTGAAATGTACACAAGGTAGAGATATTGCACATACCAACGTGGTGGAGTGTCCACTCAAAACTCCACTCAGTGTTACAAGATTTTCAAAAAGTAGGACATCTGTTATCCAGATGTCCGAATTTTAGATTCGATAGATAGATAGGTTTTATTATTCTCATGAGTGGTTTGCATTTGTACAGAGGTTCACAGCCCCTCAAAGCCATCAAATGCTAGTATTATTTAGTTTGGTAGATTAATATAAATAAAGAGAAGAGCGTATATACAGGGTGTTGCAGAAATATTTGAAGCGCGATATACAGAATTGTAGAGCTCGTTGAAGCAAATATTTTTTCCAATGGGACATGGGGTCTGAGAAGTCTTGTTTCGGAGTGAGAGCGAAATTACTACAATTTGTGACACTGGTGTTTTTGCCCGACATAGGAGCACAAAATGTGCTGTTGCGAGACAGCCAGTCTTCTAGACAGAAACTAAGCACACCATCGTGTTCGTGATAAAATTCTACTCCATCTGAAGAATATGCAAGGCCGGTCAGAAGACGCGGCATGGTCGCTTAGGAGAGAATTCGCCAAAAATAAAGTTCTTTATTAGCGTTCATGCCAAATACTTTAGAATCATAACTCTACGACCACCCACGTGTTCAAAGCTAACATATGCAGCAAATGCCCATTTCATGACGATCATTTTGGTACCAAACTTATGGCAATGCGAGCTGTGGTTGCGGAATAATTACGATCTTTCGGCGGGATGTCCAGATTAAGTGCATGAAAAATGACGCGCTGCGGCTGTCGCGCGACACGTCGGCGGTAGTGAACGTCGCCACACAGTCATTTTACATGCACTTAATCTGGACATCCCGCCGAAAAATCGTAATTACTTCGCAACCACAGCGCGCATTGACACATGTTTGATAACATCGCCATTGATCCAAATGATCGCCATGAATTGCGCATTAGCTGAATTTGTCCGTTTTGAGCGCTGTGAGTGGTTGTAGGGTTATGATTCTAAAGTATTTGGCGTGAACGCTAATAAAGACCTTTATTTTGGCGAATTCTCTTCTAAGCGACCATGTCGCGTCTTTTGACCGGCCTTGCATATTCTTCAGGTGGAGCAGAACGAATTTTATCACGAACACGATGGTGTACTTAGTTTCTGTCTAGAGAGACTGGTTGTCTCGCAACAGCACATTTTGTGCTCCTATGTCGGGCAAAAACACCAGTGTCACCAATTGTAGTAATTTGACTCTCACTCCGATACAAGACTTCTCAGAGACCATGTTCCATTGGAAAAATAGTTGCTTTAACGAGCTCTACAATTCTGTATATCGCGCTTCAAATATTCCTGCAACACCCTGTATATACCCGTTTTTGTCCAATCATGGCCGATTATAGTACACTCCGGCATTCACCTTGTCTAAATGGGAAACCATAAAAACCAATTTCGGTCCAGGTATTAAATCCACAAGCTTCTGAATGCAAGGCAATGGCTTTTGCCGCTAAGCTACCTTGCTCGATAATTAGCACGTCAAGCAACAATGTCCGGTATCTATCGTTACTACTCCTGGAGACGAAACCACGTTGCCGGGTGCTAGCAAGCCTTCTTTGTGATATCAGGAAACAATTGTGAAATTGGTTTAAGTTTAACGCAAAGCGAATTTTCAACATTGTCAATGTGACGCGTGACGACGTTGTTAAAAAAAGATTATCATGATTGCGATCCAAATATGTTAGACTTTAGGGAAATTGTTTGGGCAGAGGATCAAACTTTTTATTTAACACAACCTTTGAGCAACGCCTGAGACGCCCGCGTGGAGCCGCTATAATTTAGCGGCACTTACCTTTCGGAGAAATAAAACGGAAGCCACACGCACACTGTCGTCGTAAATGGTATCGTATCGATGGTGGTAGTTGTGTACATTGCAAAATACGACGACGATCTTCAAACGAGACTCAACGTTGCCTCTGATATCGACTCTTCGGGCAGCTTGTTGGGGGGACGGGGGACGGATTGACAAACGAGTTTAGCCGGCCCTACGGTCGGGATCAAACGGTCGTTAACTTGCCTTAGAGTCTTCGAATCGTTCGGGCGGCGACTTTTGCTCAACCGATCAACATTCGACTTTATAAATTACTCCCTGCCCTCCACGTCCACTGGCCTCCGATATCTCCTCTGTTCAAGCCAGCCGGCTGCACGGACGTCGTAAAAAGCATTTTCGAAGGGTATTGTCCTTGTCGCCATTTCATCTTCAACGCGAAAGCGCCCAATCGACGACGACGACAAGGATAAAGCCTGGATAGACAGGACAGGCGGCAGGATAGGAGCGCGCCGAACGGGGCCGATAGGTGCTGCGACCCGCTTGGCGCCCGCCCCGTTTGCTTGACGTCCAGCACGGCTGAGACTGGAGCAAAGGGCTGGGCCTTCATCAGCCTTCATGGTTGTGTCTGGCACAGCATAGAGCAGACGCGCCGATCTGACTTTGTGCTGCTACTTCTGGCGTTGTTGGCCACTTTCACTTACATTCTCCACTTAATCAAATAGTAAGGATGTTGACGTAACGACGTCTAGATAACAACAGCGACCAGAGCACGTAGCAACAACAGCGGCAGCAGCAGCAGCAGCAGCAGCGGAAGTAACAACAGAGGCGTCTAACGCAGACGGAAAGTTAGATTAATTCCTACAGTGCCTGATTTTCCAATTGTGTCGCCAATTTTGTGTGATTAGCCTTACTGGTTTGTGCAAATCTGTTATCGCTCTATAAAATGCCTCAAATGCTTTTCATATTATATATATATATATCTTTTTTTTAGTTGTTCCGTAAGACTCGTGTACTCTTGTGTGTTTTTTTCATGTCATGGCTGATTCTCAATCCACTCCCGCATCTACCTTGTCTAAATTGGAAACCATGAAAACCAATTTTAGAATAAATATATATATATATTTTTTGTGCGCTGATGCGTCACGAAGATTACGCAAAATGTTGCAGAAATAGATACTGGCTGATGGGACGTCTGCTCCGTTGCTGGGTCGAAGACGGCCCCTTTATCGTGCAAGACTTGTACCAACTAGCTATGCTACCGTGGGTAGGTTAACCATCTACCTACAGAGGTGCTTATTTTTGAGGGAGGGTAAACATCGTGGCATTCTACTTCCCACCCATATTCAATTCCGCGGACGTTGCTGAGACGGTAAGCCATGCCAACTATCATTGGCGGTTGGTGACTTCAATGCCAGAATCGATTGCGTGGACAACGATGATGGAGACGAGATGCAGATTCGTCTTATAGCGTGCGACCTTGTGGGGCGGTAAACTACCCGCTTAGTGACGGGCAGGTAGAAAGTCGCCAGGAGCGGCATGAACTAGGAGGCTAGTGCGCTACTAGTCTGGAAACCACCTCCATAGAAAATAGGTAGAGAGTTACACTGCTTACACTGCATTAAGCAACACAGCATGAGTCCATGCCAGTTTCTACGGCCACTCCCGAAGAGAAAAAGCTCAGGACTCGATCAGGCCTGCTATTGACACTTGCTCAAATTACTCCCTATATACAATACGTTTGCACACTCGGCAGTGCTCGCCTTAATAAAAATGGTGCTAAAAAGGTGTCACGTGAGGTTAAGAATCAGCTGTCCTTGCTTGATGGCAGCCCCCGCTCTTATGGACCCGGTGCGAGCGGGTATATCCTCAAGGTTCTTTGCAACGTTAAAACGGTAAGATCCATAAGATTCCTCTTCGTGACGCCGAGCCCCAAGAGCGTCCTCGCAGATTCGGAGTCCCATACACCACTCATAGAGATAGTGATGGATCCGAATCTGCGAGGCTTTTGCGGGTCGGGCAGCGCCGCTCTTAGGAACTCGACGTCATATTTGGTGATCTTGTCCTGCCGCGCTTTTGCCAGGTCCCGGTTCGGGCCGCAAACCTCGGCATCTAAAACCCAGACCTCGGTAGGTGTTGTTATTACGAGGTCGGGCTTTAGACTCGGTGCGCCCAGTCGACGGAATACTCGCTCACGAACCACCTCATGACCCCTCTTGCGGAGAAGACGCGCCACGCGATCACAGACGTCGTCATGTCTCTTTATAGTTTGTTTGTGTGTTGTATTGCACATCTGAGCGACATGAGCCAACGTCTCAGGCGCATGACACCCGTGCCTACAACGTTTGTTGTAGCCTGGGTGTCCCCTGGCCAATCTGGCACGCGTTGGTAGTGCGTTGATCCTGAGCTTTAGTAGGTTTAAATACTCCTTACCAGATAGGTAGGGCATACCCTTAATCCAGTAATGTACAAAGGGCGTTTCGTGTGCTTTTTTAAAATGTGCCCCATCGAACGTTTTGTGTAGTTGTTGAGACCAGTAATCGGTCTCTTGTGTAGCGGTCTCAATGGAGGTTCCCAAGCGCTCGCAAAGAAGTCTTGTTTTCGCAAGGTCTTTTTGAAGTGCTCTGTGGTTAGCATCCATTAGACCCCAAGGTGCGTGGAGTGTTGTAGTGCTGTCAGGCGGGAGAGGCGGAGTCTGGGGATGAATGTTTGGAGGCAGGGGATGTCCAGACCGCCGTGTGCTGTGTGCGTGTACAGGTAGGCGTTCGGCACCGAGTTTTCGAGCTTAAGCCATTTCGACTTAACAACCTTTTTGATCTCTTTATCTAGGTCGCTAAGGAGTGCGTAAGATGGTCTGGCACCGGAGACCAGTTTATATAGGAGGCGGGGAATAAGAAAGTCTTTCAAAAATATGAGTCTTTGGTGGGGTTTAAGGGAAGCTGTCGTGAGTCTGTTGAGTAAATTAAGGAGTATATCCTTGGTGGAGTCAACTCTGCCATTGCAGTCAAAGTCGACTCCAAGATATCTCCATCGATCGCTCATACCTTTAGCTGGCAGTTGCCGATCTCCAACGTTAAAAACGTTGGTAAGGTATTAATAAAACCTTTACCTTCCTTCCTATTAAATAGGTGGGAGATAGTAAAGCTTTTATTAGTATTAATTTCAAGGCCTCGGGCCTTCAAAAGGGGGTCCGCAATATTAAGGAGCCGTTGGAGAGTAGATTTCGTGGAGGCTAGGAGGAT
The DNA here is from genome assembly GCA_003439945.1 of Dermanyssus gallinae. Lineage (NCBI taxonomy): Eukaryota > Metazoa > Arthropoda > Arachnida > Mesostigmata > Dermanyssidae > Dermanyssus > Dermanyssus gallinae. The sequence continues at coordinate 36,653 of QVRM01004531.1, read as the reverse complement.
GAGATCATCCGCAAAGGCTAAGCCCATAAGGCGGAAGTCATCCCCCCTAGTTGGCCGAAATGTGCGACATTCTTGTCCAAATTCTATGAGAGTTTTAGATGACAGGTGCAAGCGTTCGATATAATTAATGAATACTTCCGGGTATCCGCGAGTCCGGAGTGACCACAGGACGGAGTCATGACTCACCATGTCGAACGCCTTACGGAGGTCGATTGAGGCGAATCTAAGTCTATATATGTATATATATATATATATATATATATATATATATTCTTATAATGTTTTCTTTATAAAATTTAGTGTTGAAAAAATATTTATAAAAAGCGCCAATCACTCCCATTGATTCCGTACAAAATCGGCTAATGACAATTAAGTATCATGTTGCGATAATGTTTGCCATTCGCCGTGAAGAGGGTTTCGCCGGAGGATATCATTTTCTTCACAAAATCGGCATTAAGCTGCATCATTTCGAAAGCCCAATTGGCCAAGTTTCGCCACTCCTGATGGTCCTTAGGCTTGAGCTCTTGCGTCACCTACAGCTTATGGAATATGCTATGACAATGCTAGATCCGATCTAAAAATAAACTAACAAAGGTTGATGTGCGCGTAAGACCCAGTTGTTAGGCATGTGGCCGAACCGATGTTTCTGGACATGGGGCGGCAATGTTTTCTGCCAAACAAGCGCTCGGTTAAAACAGCTCAAACGTGTATTAAATGTACTTGGTGCTTGTTCGGTAGCGTAGTGAGAGATAATCGTTACTCCACTTCAAGTCACAGCAAACTTCAAACTCAGCCACAAATAAGTGCATGACTCCTTCGGCAGCACCTACGTATGAATGGGATCACCGAGTTGCCTTGGCGGGGTGTCAAGCGACTATCGAGTTGAGTTTTGCGCTCGCTTGGCTATATTGGATACGGAGCAAATCACAACAAACGTTGCAACGTCCGTCGTTTTGAAATACGCGCGTTCTCTATCTCTCTCTCTTTCTTTACTTTCTTTCTCTCTCTCTCTATATATATATATATATATATATATATATATATATATATATATATATGTGTTTCTCTCGACTTGCAAAGCCGGTCCGTGTGTAGCAAATTAGTGAAGATTCATCGCGACAGACTCGGCCTACATGAGAGATAGCTGCCGAAACGTCGCATCCTGCTAATCGTCTAGGCAATTATAGAGGATTCCGGGAGTTCAACCGTGAGCCCCCTATCAGCACCGCCCTACCTAATCCTGCATATGCCTGTTGAATAACACACATATATATATATATATATATATATATATATATCCGCATATGTGATATGTATACGTGTTTTATAAAACACCATAATTGATAATTGGCACAAAAACATATGCAACTGGCAAAACAAGTGGTTCGCCGACAATTGGAAGAACGTAATCCATTCCCGTAGACTTTATCAATGCAAAAATTCAAAAAGCTGAAAAATTGCGTACGTAAGTTTTAAAATAGGTATGCAACATTCATGTCAAGTCGTGTCAAGAATTATAAGTTTATATTATAAGCTAAGAGTTTCAAAAGAAATAAATAAACGAGTAAAGTTGATTCTAAAAAAAAGGGGGGCTTTGACAAAACTAGCCAGATATGTACTACCATGCAAACAAAGTGTGACCTCAAGAGGAATGTATATAGATAATGAATCAACAATCCTACCAGTCCTAAAACTTAGTAGTCGCACGTCGTTTATAATGGTGAGGCAGAAAGGTGTGTGTATATGCATTTACCAGCATATAACGTTTGCCTAAAACGTTTAATAGTAAACTAGAATAGCAAGCCAAACGCTTGAGAAGTAACAATAATATTTAAAAAAAATGTTTTTATCAAGCCAGAAAGTAGGTTCCATGTCATTAGTAGCTACTAGCTAGGGTGTCGTTGCAAAGAAAAGCGATCGTTAAGCTTTAATATAGGAGATATGAATGGAAAAAGAATATGAAGAACAAAAACAATACAAGCTGCTCCTAGAAGCGCAACAACGACCTCATAAGTGGCTGCAGACAGACAGGCGCGTTACTGCGTGTCCTATCCCACATGATATACTAAATGCTCATTTCCGGCAAATGTTTGCCAGTGCCATTACCGTTCCGAGTTGCGCTTCTGTGATAATGTCGGTGTGGGACGAGCGCGTCACTGACACCCGTCAAACCCTGTCGCGGCCTTTTACCAATTCTGAAGTTATCGACTCAATAATGAAAAAATGGGCATCTCAAGCAAGCGATTCACCTTGCGCCTTGTTTTAACTAGGTGATGAAAACGGTCCAACTACCCTCGGAATGGAAAACCAGTCTTCTTAGCATTATCCCTAAAGGAAAAGGAGATTCGTTGGCACCGTCGTCTTACCGAGGTATCGCAAAGAAGAGCGCAATCTACAAACTTCTATCGGCTATCCTAGCCCGTCGATTAGAACATTTTCTTGAGATTAACAGAAAGCTGCCGGAGCAACAACATGGCTTCAGAAGGGGCCGGTCAACAATGACAGCATGTGCTGTACTTCTAAATTCGATACAACGGGAACTTCGAACTAAAGGGGCTTATCTATTTGCTGTATTTGTAGATTTTAAAGCGGCCTTTGATACGGCCGCACGAACAAATATACTTGACAAGCTGGCTTTTTGCGGGATCTCATTGAATATATTGGAGCTCATTAAAGGTATTTTACAGGAAGGACAAGTTATTATAGATGACGGAGGCGCTAAACACATGGCGATCTTACAGACCACTGGTGTTGCCCAAGGTGATAATCTTAGCCCCCTGCTGTTTTCGGTGCTGGTGAGAGACCTTCCCGAAGAGATACGGAGTCGGCACTCGCAGGTAGACGTCCTTATGTATGCAGACGACTTGGTGCTATATTCTCGCAGTCGATTCCATTTGCAACAATACCTTGCGACCTTGCAGCATTACGTTCATCGAAACCAGTTGGAAATAAATTCAGATAAAACAAAGGCAATAAAGTTTAGACGTGGAGGGAAATTGGCTGAAATCGACGAACTACGGTTAGGTTCAAAATCTATAGAATTTGTCTCGAACTTCTCATACCTAGGGGTTATGTTCTCGTCTCGAGGTACGAACTTCTCGAGGCACATTGATGAACGAATTTGGAAAGGACTACAGTCCCTTTATAGTATCCGAGACCCTCATAAACTATCAATGGACGTTGCCGTTGATCTCTTTAACCTGAAGATTGCGCCTACTGCTTCTTACGGTATACAGGTGATATGGCCGCATCTGACGAAGTTAAACTTTAAGGCGCTTGACCAAATCAAGGCCGCTTTTCTAAAAAAGGCGCTAAGAGTTCACCGCACTAGTCTCAACAGATTAGTCTATTTACTGGCGTCGACTCCGCTATTTGTTAAGAATTTACAAAAAATGCACGTGTTACCGAAAACGGCAGCTTTCAACGAGTACATGTCTGAATGGGAGAATAAGATGGCAGACATTGACCCGCTCTTTTATGAAACCCAGGCAATGACGTGTACTTCATGGAAGCGCTGCAACTATGAGAATAGACACCTTATTGCACGATTTGCTGTACATGGCTTCCACATGAAGATCTGTATTCGAGAGAAGTTCCATGAAATTTCCTCGTTATGCTTGTGCAAACTTTGCGGGAGACAGTGCGCAATATTGTAAACCAACCATCGGTTAATAAAGCTATTATGTATATGTACTTCTATTCTTGCAAAGATGTAACTTTAAAGCTCAGTCGGTAGAATCAAAAGCGTGAACGTCTTAATACCAAGGCTAATTTATATAGTAAAATCTTTAGATGTGACACTTCCAAGCTTTATAAGTTTATTAACGGTTCTGTTAAAGGCTCTCTAAGCCAAGGAAAACTTTCAGCTAGCTCTGGGGGCCACCTGGTTCTATTTGCTTAGCAGATTATTTGTCTAAAATCTTTGAAAAGGTGGTTAAGTCCAGATTCGAAGGGCATCCTAGTTCGATTGTTTTTTTTCTCGAGGAATCAGTTTGGATTTTGTAAGGCACGCTTTACTGAACATGCCCTCGCTCGTCTCTGTCAGGAAGTCGTAAATGCTTTCCAAAACAACCAACTTTGTATGGGTGTTTTTTGGATGTGTCTGCCGCCTTCAACTGCCTAAAGCATTCGTTGTTTTTACACATGCTCGAAATTATTGGCTGTTATGGCACTGTTGTGTCTTGGTTTAGGTCATACCTAGCGGAGAGGCAGCAGGCAGTAAAGGTAGGTTGTTTTGAATCGCCTTCAGAGAAAGTAAAGATCGGAACGCCGCAAGGGTAAATCTTAAAACCGTTTATGTTTATCATTTTGATCAACTTTTTTATAGAAGAGAGTGCATTAGAAGGGTCTTGTATGCGAGTCGTTTTAAAGAACTGAAACATTGTGAAAGCAATGCCCAAATTTTATGAAATTGGGGTTCCGTGAATAAACCTCAAATTTGAAATCGAGATCGCAAATTGACGCGTAGTATAATTTGACATAACACGGAAAAGTGTGGCAAGCAAAATACAGACTTCGTAGCAGTACAACAAGATACATATCAAAACATTTATAGACGCTAACTGTACGATACTGACATTGAGTTGTAAAGCACTCTCGGCTTTAGCATTTCTTCTGTCGCAATTTCCTTTCAAAGACGTCGATGTTATCATACGAAGCCAAGTCACCCCCTGGGATAAATATCCAAAGATTCTCCTGGGTTCCAGTGTGCTGCCTGGCATTTGCACAATCAAAAAAAGGGTACACGAACAGCGGGGCACGTTCACAAGCTGAGGCGTATCACAATCCGTCTGGTTGAGAAAACTCAGTGTTTTTTCAAAAGGAACGAATCAATCTGGTCGCTATGTACGTAAGTCCTAAAAGCGTCGAATACACGCCACGCACGGTGAAAACACACCCAGACAGCCTCGTTAGTACTTAGTAGCGGCAGCACGGTCTTTGATAGAAATCTCAACGCGAGGCCAAACAAGTGGGCAGAACCAAGGACAGTAACGCTCAAACAGACACGGAACGTTTCGGTTTCGTTGTGACAGATCCCGACACCCCTACCTACTCCGGCTATACAAATACGCCAGAGGTAGCATGAGGTGCGATTTTTTGCTGCACAAGCTCAGTTAGTCTCCCAAAAAACTACTGCACTGCATCTTTTTATTTAAAATCGTTCCAACGGTCTCATAACTGGCCCACTGGCCTGACAATACCTGAACTGGAATCACTTGGTAATGCTCGACGGATCTGCTATGTGGATCAGCCATTTTTGCCGACGAACTACGGAGGTTCGAACTTCCAGCATATAAGAAGCTCATAATGGAGCAGGATACTAAGTGCATTTCTGCGAGCAGAACCGGCAGAAGCATTCGTCTCCCTGGCAAACTCTTCAGTTCGAGTGAAGCAGACCAGGTAGTGACAGCTGTGCACAATGTACCTCGTGTACAAATGACGGCTAGTGCATCTTATTCCGTCCCAGAAAATCGCGTTGAGGCGCGCATTTGCTTGAGCAGCCTTTTCTGTGGCCCCCGCCAATTGTAATTATCTCAACTGCTGCCCCGCAGCTTACTAGCAAGTATACGAATCGGCTCTGTGTTAAACGCGGCAGACAGAAGACCCGCTTCATCTTTATTGAAATACATTTCTCGATTGTGCAATGCTTGGTACTGAGAGATGTCCCGAGACCCTACCAATGCTATAAATCAACGCAAACTGCGGAAAATTCGGGCACGCAGCAGGATGTGCTATTTGCGGAGGACCCCACGCCACAAACTCCAGAATTTGTTCCAGGAGAATTATTCAAAAGAAGCGGAACAGATTATTAACCGAAGCCCCACCCTTCATCATCAAGGAGGCTTTTCCTACAGCTGAGACCCTATGCAGACAGCAAGGAGTACCCCGGACCTACGATGGTCGTTTCAATAGACTGAATAGAGCTGAACAGCAAATGTAACATGGTAAGTAGTTTCCACTTCCCAAGAAGAGGTAACGTCGCAAGTTTTTATTTTACCTAAACCACATCGACGTCCCACAGGTCGGAGAAAAGCTCACACGAAACCAATGTGTACGAAGACGTTCTCGGCCAAGCCAGTGTCTTCAACGGGGGACGCTGCTGAAACTTTAAAATGAATCTGCATCTTGGCTGATCCCGTGTGGCAAACGCAACTGTACCGTCAGACCTTACAACGATTGATAATGATGTAGATCCTTATAAGTTTGTTTTATTGCCTGATACAACGGTCAAGGGGCTGGTCTCAGATATTCAGAATACCATTATTCACGCGTAGATTGTTGCATCCTTGTCAGATGCAAGACAGTAAGCCCATCTGTAGTAATCGAATTGGCAAAAATTCTCCGAGAAATTGCCTTGGACAATGACACTATCTCCTAGTATTCGCTGTTCTAATATTTCTGGTGATCCTACGTTCTACCCCACAAGCCCTTCCCTCATGGCAATTATTAAAAAGACTCTCAAGGGTTCCGCACTGATTGAAAATATCGGGAAGATCAAGGACTTCAAAAATTCAAGCTATTTGTGGCAAGCTTTTTCTCACTCACAATCTAAGACAATTTAATGAGCTACCGACGGCCGAGTAAAGTCCGCACCATCCTCCTGGTACCTGAGGTAAACTGCCAGGCCCTGCTCCAAATCACGCTAGCTGGTTGGATATCCCAAACATTATCAAATGGCCGCCGCGAAAGTGAGGGCCCTATTGAATGACGCAAGACAGGAGCTTTTTTATCTTTAATTGAGTGACGTCATCGCCAGATGGTTGGTCTCGTGCGGCTCCAGGTCCCCACAGCTTGGACAACCCTTTTTCAAGAAGCCAGGTTGGCGAATGTTCTTGACCAGGCCACTTCTGTCACTCAGAGCGGCCTCAACCGAGGTGGTGGTTACCGACCCAACCCTCGACACAACTTGGTACGCTAGATATATGACGAAGCAACTAGAATAGCATCATAATTTTGCCTAGATACAAACTTGATCTTCCCCCATACCTGCCGATGTAGGGACAGAGTGTCCGCGCTAACCCATCGCGGATTAGATTTATTAATCTACTTCACGTAGCGTGGGTTTTCTATCCTGTCGTCGAGTGGGTAACAGTTACTTGTTCTCTCAAGTACCACCTAGTTGGTCACGCGGCACGAGACTGCTTTTTCTGACACAATGATCAGAAAGCGGTGTGAATGGGCCACGCGGTCAATTCAGCTGCATACCCACTTAAAAGAAAATTGAGGAACTTAGGCAGATACATGGCGGGACAAACCCGGTTGAATTTGTCGATCCACGTCTAGATGGCGCATGGGGGATAACGTCGAAAGTATGTTAAATCCTGTAATTAAAATTGCAAAAACGCTTGCTTGGAAACAATTGTTTCCCCGCCGTTATGTTAATAAATGATTTGCCAATCGACATATTGTTCCACTATTGCGAGTCATAATATATATATATATATATATATATATATATATATATATATATATATATTCAGCCGACAGAAGAATGTATCTGTAACAGGTGTGGGAGAGCTTGTGGGAGATATCGTGCGGGGGAGTGCCCCAGAGTTGAATCACTGGCCAGACTGGCTCAGTGACCGAGTTTTTATGTATAATATTTGACTATATACCTAACAAAGGTGATTAACAAATGAATGAATCTATATATATATATATATATATATATATATATATATATATATAAAACACACTGCGTACACGTAAAATCGCTCTGGTTTATCGTTTTATATTATATCGTTTATTGTAGTTATATTAACGGTCTATTATCTCGTCTATGATCTCATTCCAACAATGATAATCTCAAATATATTATCTAAATACAAACACTGCTTATACATTTGGAGTCATCTGAAGAGTGTTATATAAAATATACTCTGTAAACATGAACACAATTCTTACGCGTTCTGAGTCAAATGCGGACTTATATCTAATCCGTTTTACATATGTATATAACATAATCTACATATTGACTGAGTGACTATTGCATCCCATTCGAATTTAATAAACTGTCATCGAATTTTCGAAAATATCGGCCAAATCCCGTTCGACGTGGCTGCGAGGTGCCAGCTTGGTTACACGTTCCTGTAAAAACACAAAAGCACATAGTTATTCATAGAAAATAATTTAAAAATAAGTAACAACATGTTGGGACTCTGTCTTCCACAATCACAGTAAGCCTTCCTGGTTGGCAATGACTCAGTTTGAAAAATGTGCCGATACTGTGGTGTGCATAGGTAGTCAGAGGGCACTTGTAGTCCCCCCAAAGTGTTTCATCAGGACAAGGTACGTCGCCGCAAAAAAAAGTGTACCTGTGGTAGCGTTCCCTTAACGAGGTTGTCCACGTCTCCTTTAGTATATCCGAGGGCTGACAAGCCATTCTCAACCTTCATTTCGCTCATGTACTCGCGCAGTACATCGGCGAGCGCCAGTCCCGCATCGGCCTGCTTTAGGTTGCGCGTATCCCTTCCGCCTGCGAATTATAAGAACGTTTAGTGGTTAACGCCTCAGCTAGCAACAGTGAGCAGTGGTAATAATATAAAGTAACTTTAATAGGAAAATCAAATCAGGCTTAATGAGTAAAGTGCCGTCGAAACAGACAATATGGCCAGAGCCTACGACGTAACGTATAGTTAGGAAGGAAAACCTCCTCAAAGAATTAAGCAACTTGAATGATTTAACAACACCTCTTGTGTGTATGGACTGGTAATGCAGAGACACTTAATATCAAGGCTATCATTACTCGTATTGTCTACATTATTGTAGATAAGTCAGGTATAAAGTGGTGATAGCTTACCCAATATCTCAACGGCCTCTAGATGCCTATCGGGGCAGGCTGGTGCAGTGAAGCTAAAGACCGCCGGCGACGTCATGACGACGGCCAGTCCATGCGGAATGATTGGCTTGTTCGACGACTCGTAGTTTCGAGCAACGAAGCTCTTCACCAGGCCGGAGATCGGATACGACATACCGTGGCAAAGATGGACGCCGGCATTTCCAAAGCCGATCCCCGCGTAGCAGCTGGCCAGATGCATCGACGACCGCGCCTCGTAGTCATCAGGGTTAAACACGTTTCTGCATGAGGACAGAAGAAAATCACATATTCATATAAACCTGTACGAACATTTGCAGATTTATATATATATATATATATATATATATATATATAAAAATAACCAAACTCATTTTTATTTATCAATTCATAATACAATTTTGTGTAAGTGGACGCGTTAAGTTTCAGCCTAGAACAACCCTGGTCTGCACCATTCGGCAAGCGATTCCAGAATTGAGATCGCGTTGCCCCGCTGGTCGTCAATGGAAAGTCTCTGGCATAAAAATCGTGCGGCTCTCTTGTCCCTAGCAGTTATCTTTAAAGAAACGAGCGGCGTACCGAGTCGGAGACCAACACATATTCTTGAAGTGGCATCATCCATGAAGTTTCCTAATGTTGCACTGGGTAGGGTGTGTAGCCAATCGCTTGCATGATTTGCAGAGGTTGGCCTAAGCCGAGTCCCAGTAGATTCATTGTCAGCTTGATCAGTAAGTGAACGAGCATGTTGATAGGCTAGCAAGGGCAACCATTTACTCTGAGATGTGATGTATTTTGGTGAAGTTCCAAGAGCCTCAATATATATATATATATATATAATATATATATATATATATATATATATATATATATATATATATATATATATATATAGGTATGTATGCACTTATACGAGTACATATGTAAATATCACCAATCTGCGCGCAGGCAGTTGCGCCTGGTGCCGTTCGATCTTCGAGCTTACCTCTTGAAGAATTTGCGCAGAATGCCAAAGACGTGCTTCGCCCAGATGTCACTGATTGGATTGCAACCCTGGTACGCTGGCCGAAGGATGGGATCGGCAGGTCGAGGCGTTCTCTCGTTGAACGGCACAGCGGTGAACGACTCCAGCGCATGGCAGAGCACGTCGAAGCCCGAGAAGGCGGCCACCCGTTCGGGCATGTGCTTCATGTGTAGCGGATCAACAAGTGCCAGCGTCGGCTTGAGTGCACGACTCGCGATACCCGTCTTGGCGTGTAGCGGCTCGTAGTCAAAGATGGCAACCCCGGTCGTTTCGCTGCCGGTTCCGGCTGTTGTTGGAACTGCACGGTGGCCGCAAGGAGACGAATGCCCATCGAAAGCGCAGCACAGCCCCAGCACGACATTTATTCACACGAAGCAGAATTGAACAGGGAAGTAATCAACACAGGCAAACAACACCACAAACGTTAACGGGATTTCACTGAACTAGAGCAATCAATGAATCGTTTGCAAAGTTGCATCGGCTTAGTTAGTATGCTGCAGGTTTGTGTACACTGATTTAGCTTCCACCAATCCACAATTCGTCTGGATTTTTCATAAAGCAAAAATAAAGCATAAATGAAGATAAATCACTACCTCCAGGGAACGAGGTAGAGTCACTCGAGGTGCTAATCATAACTGATAACATGGCTTCGCTAGTTTCGAGCCAAGATAAGACGTTACGGTCACCAGACTGGAAATAATTTTATAAGTCTCTAGTTGCCACTCATATTGTGGAACTCGCCGGAATTTTCAAATCAAATCTAGTCATTTTTAAAGCTAGGTTTTTTTGTGCAACTGTCACGCAGCTAATATGAAGAAATGAATTAACAATAAGTTTCGACCTAAGAGTGCAAGCCTTACTTATTTCCTAGTACATAATTATCTTCGTCATTAATTCGAGTAAACCTCACTTACAATGCGATTATCTTGAACTAGTTTTAGTCCTAAATTGTAAATGTTTTGCACCACTATTCTACTGGCTCGACCTAGTGCCTAACTACTTCAATTGCTAAAACTGTACTCCGACTCAAAAGTAAAAAGGTCGTGATTTCAATTTGGTTCCAAACATTCAATAGGACCTGTGCGGTGTGCTAAACACGATTACAAATGGAAAATTCGGCCAAGCTATCCAGAGACTGTACGACCGTGCAAATAAGTGTGTACACATAAACACTTGACTGTATAGGCTCGTTATTTTATATTAAAGAAATTACATAATCATATTAGGCTCTACATATGCCTATATCATACTAGTCCTGAAAAATACACGCACAGTTCACAGGAGTATATGGCATATATAGCAATGTGAGAGAAATAAATGTCTTGCGACGCTAATAAGTTGTAAAACATGCGAAACTGCATCAGACCAAAATAAAACATCAGAAGCATCGCCGAAACTGATCGATCAATGACGGCAGCATGCAGATAACGACGGTAGATAGCTAGCTGGTCTTACTTGCAATGAGCGGCTTCAAGGCTGTCCTTACGGGCAAGCCCTTTCCGATAGGGGCGTTGACAAAGTCGAGAAGTTCGGCCTTCGGGTTAACGGCGTAGAGATTAGCCGCCTTCGCCGTGTCTATCACGGACCCGCCGCCAACGGCCACAAACGCGTCAAACTCGCCCGACCGGGCAAAATCAATCGCCTTCTGAAAACTAAAATGTTTGTTTGGTACAATGAACAAAACCAAAACAGAGATTATCCATACAAACATTTGCACAAACAGTATTTAGCAAACGTCAACAGCGTAAGCAGGAGATCCTAAATAATCGCCATCGCGAGATCATGAATGTGTTTGATGGTAAAAAAATCATAAATACAAAAAAATATATATACCCAAAAAAAGCCAGTTGAAGATCCTGTGGTATGAGCGTATCCGGACGACAACTACAACCAGTAGCTCCTTCTATCGCACGTCCCTTAGCTAAGGTTTTTAATTCTCTCTCTCTCTTCGGGTGCTTTTGCCGTGCATCTAAAAACCTCGTTTGTGACTCCGTTTTACAAAAAAAACAGGTGGCAAAGCACTAACGTTTCGTATCCCTGGCTCGTCATGTCTCCAAGATATTTAAGAATATTGTATTAACATGACTGGATCAACACCATAAGTCCATCAGTCTTTCTGTCAGTCGTCTTTCGGCAAAGTCGATCGACTGAGCTTGCACTTGCTACCTTACAGCACATTTCAGGTTCAGTTGAAACGTCTAAAACCTGTCTAGGATCTTTCTTGACGTTGCCGAAGCTTTTAATTGTTTGTCATTATTATTTTTTTATTTCTTATATATTTATCTCCTACAGATGCTCCAAGGGGGTGGGGTGATCAGCCGCGACCGTTGACCGATTTTGCTCGAGGTTAGCCTTCAGAAGCTGAGGAGGTTGCTACAAGCTATTTCTCCGAAGGGTCAGGTTAATTCCGAATAAAACGCAGTTTTAAAATGTAGCTTCATCAAGCTCATTTTATAATATATATAATAAGCCTCGTCGAATATAAACTACAGTCGCATCTAATTTTATTAAACAACCACTCACTTATATATGAATGCACCCGCATTCACTTAGTAGGTTTTCACCGAGGCCTTTTCTTCCGAGATCCTCATTTTCGCACCCCCATAGCCCCCGGCCGGCCACTCTTAACCACCTCCGAGGTGCAGACTGTTCTCTCGCTACGGGATTGTACCCGTACGGGGTTGTGTCATCGTGTTAGCCCAGTGTTCTACAACTTCGGTGGCCTACATGTATAGTCTATTCATTGTGCTCAATTACTTGGACGTTAACAATTACCATGAAGATGCCGACACAATTGTTCACGGGCAAGCAATTAAGCACTATATATATATATATATATATATATATATATATTCCCAGTGAGAATAGCGCGAGGCAGGGGTGCATATAGTATCCACAGATACATCTCTTGTCGTTTCTATATAAAGGTTAAAAATCTATATATATATATATATATATAAAAGGCGCACACCTCCGGTCTGTGGGTTCGATGGAGACCTCGGAGAAGAGCTCGTAGACGACTTTATTCGCGTGTAGCGAGTCGAGAACCGCCTTTACTGGCGGCAGCTTGAGGAGATTTCCATCGGTGACCACGCACACTTTCTTTGCGTCCATGTTGACTAGATCCTGCGCTTAGCGGTGAAAGATAGCGACAGCAACAGAAGATGGACCCGTTCACACAATCGCAAATCACGATCAGCAGATACATATAATAAAAATAAATCAAAACAAACAATAAAAATCGCAAAACAAAGGGAAACCGGCGTTAGCGCGTCATACAGACTACACTAAGCGGGAAAGTTTGCCTTTAGGTACATAAGTAATCGTAATTGGACATGCACGGCTAAAAGTAGAGCTGGCATAATTTCTTGTAAATGTATTCAAATGTATTTGTATATGCTTTCTAAGTGTCTCGTCATATATATATATATATATATATATATATATATAATGTGTGTGTCCACCGCCCACTCCATAAAAACATGGTCTTGCATACAGAAGCCGCTCACTCAATAGAAAACAGTCAATAAGTACGGATTTAATATTTTAAAAAATACGCGGATGCCTAATTAATACATCTAGCATTAACAATGTATATGTGTACATATAATGAGAGAATAAACAAAGGTTATATTAGTCCTTTTTAAAATATTTGGTAAAATAAATATGATTATTGAGCAACCCATCTGAACTATGATTTTGAACCGCACGATTAGGGCCTATCCTGCGCAAGGTTCAATTGCATATGATAAAGAAACACGGCTTAAAACAGCCTCTCTAAGACCCGCGCATCAAGCCCTAACAACTGTACACAAAACTTTAGAAAGAAACCCTAAGAGAATTTGACACTGAGTGAAGCTTATAGTGAAGTCCAAAGCATGTTTTACGAGCCATCTGATTTACATATCTTCTACATAATCGGAGAAAAGTGTAGTGGGCGCCTATCAATATGTTCATAGTCAACGAATATTCAACATCATTTGAAGCCTATTACAGACAAAAGGGTGACCGGATATTGGATCCCGTGTCCGCAAATTGCAGCTCATTGTCCGCTATGTATTTTTTCGACTTACTAAAATATTAAATAATGAGTTTTCAAAAGAGCGCAAGCTTGCTTTCTCCAGGGGCCCTGTGGGATTATTTCAGAGGACGTCGGTTAACTAACCAATGATAGCTATGCCAAGAAATCCTAAATAACCAATGGTGGCTATGCCAATAAATCCTAAAATAACGGACATCGCCAGGCATATCACATGTATACCGTTCTCCTGTACCGTGCGATACAGCTTTACTAAGCTCGCCTTCTGTATGAACGCAACTCTGTTTTCTTCCACCACAACAAACCCAGACGACGGCACGACAAAAGTGACCGCAAGTGTACAAATGGCTGATTCTAAGGAAAGCCACTTTGATTCTAGATGCGGCTACTCGTGTGATTAACGCATGACGGGGTACATACCTGTCCGAGTTCCTGGGTGACTCCGGGCCCGTATCGAATGTTCGAGCAGGCCATTTCGAAGGCGTACTCTTTCGAGTGCGAGGTCGCTGAGCATGAACCGGTGGCGCGACCCAGAGCTCCGCTGGCGTGATGGGCAGGGCATTTGCGCCTGTGACAATCAACAAAAAAGAAACAGACAATACACATGCCGACACCATCAATCGCCATCGCTTCCTCTATTTCGCTTTTTATAATCTCCTCCCACAGCAAGGGAAAGCCTTATTTCTGCTCGACTATTCAACTGACTAAGCGTGCATATGTTCATGCAGAAATTCCAAACAACAAAATGGTGCGATCGCAACGACACCACATGGCGTTTCTGCTTCAAATCACGAATCTGCTGCGAAACACCTACAAGTCTACAAAACATGACTATACTTAATATAAATATGAAGAACGGTATATATATATATACATATATATATATATATATATATATATATATATATATATATATATATATATATATATATATATATATATATATGCGTAAGGTATACACATCAGACTGCTAAATTCAATACACCCAACAAGCACCTCGGCAACTGAAATGCTGACGACGACATACTAAATTGCCTCAATCACGTGCGCATAACAAATTTCACCGCCAGCTGCTACGCCAATCTACATAATCAAATGCTCATCGTAGTCAGTATTAATAATAATTTCAAATAACTTCTTATCATATTTATGATTACCGCCAGATGCTTATAATTATTTAATGCTTAAAGAAATATATTTTTGTACAGTTATCAAAAGCATTTTCCTAGCGAACGCCATGTGACATGTGTGACAATTCCATAGAAAGAAAGGTGCAAAGAAGTTAACTTTTTATGGATAAGAGCAAACAACATGCGTAATACTGCTGGAAGTAAAACATCACCAATGATAAGTACCTCATAGTTCTTTATTAGATGTCTAGCTCTTGCTTATATATATATATATATATATATATATATATATATATATATATTAACAGTAGGCAAGTATAACGTACATCTATTATAAGTATGTATATACATGTAACTATATATAAAAGGCCAGTGCGTATGAGGTAGGATCTCAAACCAGCAAATCGTACGCCACCGACCAGCTCTTAAATCCGCCATCAACTATTAATGTTGCCCAGATCTTATCTCGTCGATCATCACAAGTGGGTAACAATCAATCTCATACCCCCTTCTCTGCCGACTTAGTGCAGGGCCTCGACGTCATCCATGATAAAGATCGTGTCAGGAGATGAATAATTTTCAGCCACGTGACACTAGAGCAGTCACTCGAGATTCAAGCAGCTTGGATCCATAATCTTCTCTCTCTCCCTCCCTCTCTCTCTCTCTCTCTCTCTCTATATATATATATATATATATATATATATATATATATATATATATTCGTTTTCCCTGTGCAAGGAAATTGTCATGACAAGGCAAAAATGCTCTTGGTCTTCAACTGCAGTCGGAAGACAGTGAAATCTTAATATAATTTGTAACTCGCGAGATATTTGCTTCTTTCTTCTCTCTCTCTCCCTCTCTCCTGTAGTAAGTACGCAGTATACTTACCATATAATTTTTGGTCATGAATTTAAGCAGCCGCTACCAACATTGATAAAATATCAACAAACTACGTAGTTCTAGCAGACATAGACAATGCATTAACAAAACGTACTCAGTTTTAGTAGAATACTTACAATTTAACTACTTAGCTATAAATATAAAGGTAAACACAACATGTAAAAAATACGAATATCAAGAGTAACAAAAGTGCTCTCACTAAAACGTTGCCACCGCTATATCAAAATCTAACAGTCCACGTATGCAAACAGTCACACTTGAGCCGCCATCTTTCTACATGGGGACATTTACATGCCATTGTCACATGTTAATATTTTGAAAAACTTCCCTAACACACAACGCTAACGCACGTTCTTCTATTTCTTTCACACGTGTCTTGTTTATACGAACGAACGTATCTACACTCTAACTATATCACTGAAGACTCTCTTCTTTCTTCCGCCCTCTCTCTCTCTCTCTCTCTCTATATATATATATATATTTATATATATAATATATATATATATATATAAATATATATATTTATATATATATATATATATATATATATATATATATATATATTTATATATATACATATATATATATATATATCTACGTATAGATGTATGTGTCTATTTGGTATGGCGAGTGTATCATGCGTAGCCGTCTCGATACGCCGCCGTCCAGACGGTCTCGAGCTCGGAGTCGGCGAAGCCGTGCACCGCGATGGCGTCGCGGACGTCGCCGACGCGCCACATCGAGAAGTAGTCGCTGTGTCGCGGCTCGACGCGCGCCTTCCGCGCGCAGATGCCGACGAAGATGTCGTCGAACACGAAGTGGCGGCTGAACTTCGACGCGCCGTACACCTTGTGGGCGGCGTCGTGGCTGAACAGCATCGCGCCGGCCGTCACGTAGGCCGGATAGCGCGAGAACGGGTAGTCGCGCAGCGACACGAACCACTTCGAGAAGCGGTGCCGCATCGGCGCCGAGCTCGCGAACAGCGTGCCGACGTACAGGCTGCCGCCCGACTCGGCCTCGAACACGTTGACGTAGCGCAGCAGGTTCTTCACCGACAGATAGTAGTCGTCGTCGACGAACAGAAAGTACTGCGTGTGGCGGCAGTACTGCGTCGCCCAGCGCAGCGACGCCATCGTCTTCAGCGTGTTGTTGTAGTAGCTGTCGACGAAGTCCGCCTGGATGATGTCGCGGTGCTTCTCGTTCTCGACGATCAGGTCGCTGTCCTCGGCGCCGCGTCCGATCATGAAGAACGTGCGCGTGTCGACGTTGCTGAACCGCTGCCGGCCCCACGTGCGTCGGATGACGTTGCGCCGACTTCGGTGCGGCAGCGAGCTCTTGACGAAGATGGCCAGCCGCAGCCGCTGCCGGCAGCTCGTGTTGTTGTGGATGCGGTACTCGAGCAGGTCGTACAGGTGGTTGACCGGCAGCAGGTCGTCGAACTGGTCGCCGCGCAGCGGGTAGTCGTAGCCGGGATCGGGCGAGTGCTCCTCGCCGAGCTTCAGAAACACGCCGAGCTGGTCGAGCGCCAGCACCGACGCGCAGAACACGGCCAGAACGCCGACGAGTCGGCGGACCTGGCGCGGACTCATTTTTGGATGCCCGATGGGGTGGCCCAATCGGTCGTAGCCCATCCTCTGTATGCGTGGCTGGGTGGGTGGCTGTAGTGGGTGGTTGTGCGGGCGGGAGTGGCAACGGTGGCGGCTGTACGACGACTACAGACGACTACAAAGGTGACGGAGCTTGGCGACGGAGCTTGAGGACGACGAAAAGGTCGTCGAAGAAAAGCCCAACAAAAGCCAAGAACTTGTCAAGACTACGACCTTGACCGTTGCCAGCTTCTGATCGTCGTTGTAAGCCGTTCGTCACCCCCCCCCCCAACACGACAGCAGGGGTGACCTGACAGGGCGGGCGCACCGTTCCCTCAACCCCCCGGAGTCCTCCTCGTCGATTATAATGCCTTCATCATTCAACAGTTTCCTCCATCATCATCATCATCGTCGTCCTTCGCATCGTCGTCTTCATCATCCTCATCGACAACAACGACGTCATCATCATCAACATCGGCACCACCACCACCACGACCACCACTATTATGATGAGCAGGTAAACTTCTCAAATCTCTCTCTACCACGAAGCACCAGCAGCACCATGGATGATATTGCTTCGCCGTGTTTGCTAGTGTGTGCGTTCGTCTGTACTTCTGCCTGTTGTATGTATGCCGCCTGCGTGTTGTAGTACCTGGCGTCGTTGCTTGTTTGGTTCTCTCTCGCACCGAGAGTTTGCTATCGAGCGTGAGGTATAATCGAGTTTTTGGTACGAGCTGCCGCCACAGCTGTTACCTTTGTCCACTGATTCTTCTCGACATCTCCGCGACCACCCTGGTTCTCTCTATTTCTCGCACTCACACGCTCTATCTACATATCTGTCTCTCTGTCTCTCTCTCTCGCTCGTCACCAGCTAGACCAGCAACCTCTACCACTCATGCATGCAAGTGTATGTAAAAAAATCGCAGTCGTAACCGAAGCGGAACGACAGGAAGAACTTCAAAGAAGCAGAAGATTGAAGCACTAGTAGGGGAAGTACTAGTAGTAGTAGTAGTAGTAGCGGTAGGAAGGAAGGCACTTACTGTATGCCGGCCATCACCCGCATCAGATCAAGGGCGCGAGACATCCTGAAGCGATCTGCAACGAACGTCTGTCTGTCTGGACGCTGCTTCTGATGAACAACGAACACGCAGTGTCGTCGAAGACCAACGAGAAACGTCAGGCGACGTTTGAACGAACGGACACACTCGTTACGACGTACTGTTGTCCTCTGTACCTTTCTGTCCTGCACGGTTTTCTACGTTTCCTCCGTGCTGTGCTCGAGCTTTCCGGCCGGTCCGCTCAGCGTTGACAGGACAACTGCAGCTGCAAGCCGTTAGAAGTCGAACGCGCAGTACGCGAGGCCGCCAGGACAACAGACAGAAAGAAGTGTACTGACGATGAGTTGGCTCTTTTGTGGTGGTACTGGTGGCACTGGTGGTGGTGGTGGTGGTGGTGGCACTAGTGGTTTCTGTTGCAGAGGCATCTAGGCGAGAGATGATAGTCTTCGAGCAGCCACAACAGCATGATGCATGACATCGGCAACAAATTCCTGCGGCTGCTGCTGCTGCTGTTTCTTGCACGCGGTTCCCATGATGATGATGATGATGGCGATGATGAGTCGACGGCGACGACGGCGGGACAATCGAAATAGTCTTCCTACCTTCCTTCCGACTGTTAATATTGAAAAAAAAAGAACAGATAACGCCCCTCTTGTGGTTCTTGTCGACCGTCGTCGCTCTCGTTATTGATGTGGTTATTATCGTAGTAATAGCAGTTGTTGTTGTTGTCGTTGTTGTTGCTGCCGTCACTTGCAGTAGTATTAGTAGTAGTAGTAGTAGTAGTAGAAGGTAGAAGGAAGCCTTTCATCCACTCCAGTCACTCTAATCAGCCACTCAGGAAGGGGCAGGCTGGCAGCCGGGCAGACAGGAGGCGGAGGACCAGGACCGACCAGGATCGACCAAGGAGAAGGCCGAACGAAGGCCACACACGGACGATGATGCAGATGATGCAGGGGGATGTCACTCATTGGCACTCACACACGCAGACAATTAGAGACAGCCGGATGGACGGAGACAGGCGGCTCGTTATGCTCGACAGCATAGTTAGTCAGTTACATGTACATCATATCCGGCGGGCGACATCTGGCTATATGCTGCTGTCGTCGTCACCTCAAAAAAAAAAGAAGAACGCCCAGAGCACACAGTCATTATCCACCCCGCCACTGCTGCTGCCACCCCCCACCCCGTCGTCGGCACGGGGGTTCGATCTGATCGTGCGGCGGCGATGATGATGATGATGATGCGGTGTATTTGCTACGTTGATATATCGTAGTGTATTGCATGCGCGCGTAGTTCGTACGGCCGCCCGTAATTTACGTTTGTCGGTTCTTTTTGTATGCTGTTCTAGTTGTTGTTGTTGTTGTTGTTGTTTTTGTCTATGGGTAATGAAACTTCTTTCTCGCGCTGTTCGGGAAAAAGTAAGCAAATAGCAGACGACAAAGGCGGCAGCCGCAGCAGCGGTTCGATCGTCTGCGTGTGGAAACGGCGACCGTTGTCGTCTGCTGTATTATTATTATAATAATGTAAGACCTTCGTTAGATTTTGTCAATATATATATATATATATATATATATATAGAGAGAGCGGAGAGAGGGAGGGAGGGAGAGGGTAAAAGAAGTGGTCTGTCTAGTTGCTGATCACTTGTGCTCCTCGTCATACAGAGAGTGGTAACTAGGTAGGTAGTTGATCGTTGTAGCTATGAGAGGGAAAAAGCTGAGCTCAAGCGCCAAGGTCCCTTCCTCCTCGCCCTTGACGTTTGCGCCCTCGCCTTCAACAGTCGTGCCCTCGCCTTCGAAAGATGTGCCTTCTCCCTTTAATTTAAAGGCGGTGCGACCCTTTCCCGTCGCCGCCGCTGCCACCGCTCGATTCATTCTCCTGTTCATCCCGTGCCGATGACAAGCGCGGCAGCTAGAGAGAGGCAACGGCGAAAAAAGACGGTGCTTGGCGCGAGCGGACACGGGAATAACCCGGCAACTGCGGCTAATACATAATCGCGACGACGACGACATAGCGCGACAACGTACTATTCCGAATTGAGTGGCCAAACAAAGCAGAAGCGACCACGAATACGACAACAACTTGCAATACGCAAGGTTGACCACGGCAACAACAACAACAACAACAACAACAACAACAACGCCAACGCCAACCACAACATCGGCAGCAACACAGAGAAGAGCTGGTGTTCAATGCCATAGAGTACGTGCAGCTCTGCATGTGTTGGCCGTAACGCCTCTTTACTTCATTCGAGATTGTAGATTGGGGCATTGGATTCCGGCGCGAAGTAAAAACAACGCCTTTTGCCGCACTAATTAAACGGTGGGGTAAGCGCGGGCCGGTTAAGCCCATTAGTGCGCGCATATACGCGCAAGCACGTACAGCCTTTGCTCTACGAGCCCGGTCCTACGACAACAACAACAACTAACCAGTGATGAGTGTGACCAGTGAACTAACTAATTCAGACTGACCAGAACTAACCAAGTCCATTACCAGGTTAACAACTACTAGCAGAGCGGAAAGACAGTATCTTTCCCCCGCCCATCCGCCGGCCACTCTCACTCTCGTAGAGACGTTAGATTGCAGTGACTGCGAAATGTGACTGTAGCGAGAAAGAGAGAAAGCAAAGAGTTGGTTTAGAAACACCACAGCTGTGATTAGATTTGCCGGAGAGAGAAAGAGAGAGCACCGGGCTAACTGAGTTAAGCCGTTTCTGCGCGAATCGAGTGGAGTGAGTGTTCGGATAGATGAATAGTGTGTGACTAAGCACGAACTTGGCAAGTAACTCTCAACTTCTCTACAGTCTACTACTTGCCGTCGTTTCGAAGTCGAAGAGTAAAAGTACGGGTTCGAAAACAAACGACAACGACCATGCCTGAGAGTACGGAAAAACGGCGCGTGCTTTTCGTCTGTTTGGGAAACATCTGCCGGTCGCCCATCGCCGAGGCGGTCTTCAGACACATCTGCAACCAGAGAGGTGAGTGGTGCTGACAGAGCTCGCGGCTCAGTCTAGCATATATATATATATTTTTTTTTATATATATATATGTATATATTTATATATATATATATATATATATATATATATATTTTTTTTTTTATATATATATATGTATAATCTTTGATATCTATATATCTATATATATTATAATCTATATATATATATATATATATATATCTATATCTATATATATATATATATATATATATATCTTTTTTTATTCATCTAGCTAGACTCCATAATCCATATTATTGCATATCACGAACAACATTTGTTGTCGACGTCGCGACGTTTGTCCGTCGCGCTATTCAATTCCCCCGACACAAAATTATATTCAACTTTATCCGAATGCCCGTCTTGATGGCGCCTACCGTACGTAAGTTGTACGAGGATGCGGTTGGCGCGCTTTTGCGTCCTCTCGGAATTTACTCGGGCGGATACACATCGCTGCACTGAACAACTTAGCTTTGGGGTTTAGTAACTTAGTATTTTATTAACATGTAATCGTAGTAAATACTAGTCAGTTGTCGAATAAAATAGGGGATAGCCAGGCGTTAACAATAGTCGGCTAAAGAACAAGAAGGGAATGTTTGTCAGAAATAATCATTTAATCCATAAGTGAAACATACTCACTAAACAAACGCTACAAACGCATAATTATCTAATCTATAAATAAAATGTTTCTAAGTTTCAATGCCGTTGCCCCTATAATAATAGAATAAGGAATAGTAGTAGTAGTAGTAACAATCATACTAATCGCGGCAGCGCTGCCTAGCAGGCGTTTAGACAAATAGTAACCAAACAGGTGTGACTCATTATTAGTACACATCGAGCTGCCTGCCAATCTGTAAATTGAATCTCTTAAGAATCTCTAAATCTCACTAATCCTACTTCGATGACTGCTACCACTACAATAATCACTGTTTGTGACTACTATAGAGTCAGAGACATTTTACGGAGGAGATCGTTGTACTACTAACATAACTATGAGCCAACAAAATATGGAGCGTGAAATGACGAAGGACACCTGTCCGTCACTGTCTTCTAATTATGTGTGAAGTACGATCAGCTGAAGGCGTCAGAAGAAGAGGAAGATAAAGGAGTTTAATGATGGTAGCCGATTATGACGACACATCCGTAGTAGCAAAAGAAGTAGTAGTGGAAGAAATCGCCCCGGCCCTAGAATGTTGTCGTCCAAGCGTTAAATGACCGTTGCTGTAGCCAGCCGTCGCGACCGACAATAGCCTAAGTTCTGATCTGAGAACCGCTGTTGTTGTTGCTGCTGCTGGTGTAGTTGTTGTTGTTGTGAGTCTGGTTGGTCCCACTGGCCATTGGCGACGCCGTCATTAGTGACTAGGCCCCGCCGCGACTATTTCGTGGAAGAGTGGCAAATTACGTGTTCGCGAGCGTGTAGCCCTTCCCGTCTTTTCTCCTATTTCTATGCCCCGATCATGTTTTCTTTTGTTCTAAGTCTAACTTGTTTCTCTCTCTCTCTCTCTCTCTATATATATATATATATAATTGTCTTTCTCAATCTCTCCGTTCTATATAATACGTTGTGTCCTCCCCTCTCTAGTTTTAATCGCGCGTCCGCGCGAAAGATGTGGCATGTGTAAGTTGCATGTCTCACATACTACTCTGTGGAGGCGCGTAAAAGTAGCTATGCTGTTGAAAAATATTTCATTTATATATATATATATATATATATATATATATATATATATATATATCGTGTGTTTCTGTTTGAATGGGCCTAAGTAATTGGAACGAACGCATCTTCTGCGACATTCTGACTGACCACCCGGCAATCTCGGTTGTTAAGAGTTACATAATTAAAAGGCGATTTTTATGGACATAAAGGGGAGCGTCAAGTTTGAATGGTAAACATCTCTGCCAACTAATTTCGACGAAGCTTAGTTGTTGATGCAGTCGGGCATTCCTTCTGTATGGAGTCATCGCTGCATTCTCCAGACAAGCGAATTGTTTAGATTTTCTGTACGAACAAGGGTATTTTTGCTTGAACTCTTTTCAATCTACTAATGTTATTTATTTGTTCGGGAGAAACTTCGCAAAGTCTTCCTGTCTTAGTGGTATGTTTGGTTGACATCGCGCGTGAAAATTTTCGCGTCCATTGACAAAATAGAGAAAGGTGATACGCTTATGATAGGGCGGTCATCACTGCGTCAGCCGATAGGCTCCTTTTTGGCGTCAAACGCTGAGTTGCTTTCTTAGAAGGCTGGGGGATATGGTTATGTTAACAAACTCGGAGTGTTTTGCTGTACGAGTTCCGAAAAGACTCCTTTGCTGCTGTAGCTTGTCGAAACATCTCCACCATCTTTGGCGACAACTGAGTCAATGAACGGACTTGCCAAAAATGTTTGCCGAGTTCGTGGTGGAGATTTTAACTCGGACGATGAACTAAAGATTAATCGACTCTCTTTACAAGACTTCGTTTAATTATTAATTAGTCTACTTAATATATTAATTCATTTGTGTCAACAAAGTAATAATGTACTAATAATGGGCTTTGAAATTCAACCAAAGCCAAGGGTTACCACTCGAAAGCTCGCGAAAAGTTGAAGCTGACCAAGCAACCATTGCGCTCAGGACACTCAAAAAACTTAGAAGAACTTCTAAGCTTTGTAAGTGAATTTCTCACAACCTGAGTAACGCCAATAAATTGCACGCTCGTTTGCACTTCTCTTCGCAATTGTCACCACCTAACTTCGTGCTTGAATCGTTTGGTAACCTGCGATAAAAAAATTGGTCTCTTACATGAATGTCACCAGGCAGAGATTTTGTTCCGAGGGCGCAGGCAGTTCCAAAGTTACAACTCGTGAACAGTAAATGGGTCATCTTTCACAAAGACAACGGGCGACCCCATATGAGTGACAACAGCTTTAAAATATACGACTTTATTGAGCACCAACCTTACTGTCTGGGCCCTGCGCCTTCAGGCAATTACTTACTTATTCCGGTCTTCGCAAAACTTTTTGACTGGTCTTTCGAAGACATCCAAAATGTCTGCTTCGTCTCCAGGACAAAAAAAGATTTTTACAAAAGAGGGATCGAAAAGCTAGTTGATCGATCGTTGGCAAGATGTCATTAAAAGAGGGAGAGATTATATTAATGATTAAATAGACCCGCATGTTCCTGCAACTTTGTCGGTTTCGTTTTAAGCAAACACGACAAGATGCTTTGAACCAACCATATATATTTATATATGTGGGTGTGTAAGCATTTCTTGAAGTGTGATTGTGACATACGTGTGAAACCGCCATTTTTTGCGTGGTCTTGCGCAGGCGGCAAGCGGGCAGGTAGCTTCGACGTTGACCGTCCGTCGAGTCCGGATTATAGCCGGTGTCGACAGCGGTGGCTGCTGCTCCAGATGGCGCCAAAATCAAAGTATGCTGACCTTGAGACAGTTGCGGCACACAAATTCATTTAATGCGACATCAGCCACAGTATCGACAGCTGTTAGCTGCAGTTCTTGATTGATAGACTTGATGGGGTCAAGTCGGATGAGAAGACTATTAACGATGGCGATCAGCGGCAGGAGACGCGACGACAACAACAACAGCAACAACGACAACAACAACAACAACAACGACGACGACGATGTGGCCACCGTCGAACCGACCATGTTATCAGCTTTGCCATCACAGCACTAACGTCACGATGTTTTTTACCCAGTTAGTAAATCAGTTAATTAATTATAGGTACATTACCGGCATACTTGCTTGATACATATATCACCACCTTAAGTCTGCGCCTCGCAACCGGAGGAGACACGGGATAGGTGCGCGGGTTCGAGCCCCACCGTTGCCCTACATTTGTATTTATGGGGGTCGTCCGTCTATGAAGCAGCAATGTGAAAAACAGTTCCGTGGACGTTAAATCTTGGCCGAGGGTCAGCTCGAAAACCTTACTTTACTTACTTAGCTAATTGTCATTGCAATAGCCACCGCTATAGTGGTGTCTCAGCATTATCGATGACGGTCGGTCGATTGGTCAGTCAGCCAACAACCAACCAGTCAGCGAGTCGATTCCGGACGACGTCGTGATTTTTGTCGTCGGTTACGTTGTTGTTGTTGTTGCCAATGGCCAACATTGATATCGCATTACGCGAGTACCGTCAATAGCGGAGCTATTGTCAAATGCTGTCACGTTTACTTCGGCGTGCGACATTGACATCGCGTTGATGGTGTGAGGTGAGTGGAAAGGCTATAGGGTCGGAGTCGCTCGCGCCAGTAGAGTCATTAGCAGAGGCACACAACCTGGCGATCCGATAAACTATAATCATAGTTTATCAGGGAAGGATGGGAACAAGGGACGGCACGGGGCGGACGTCGCAACAGCAGCATCATAAGCAGTAGCAGCAGATGGGTGAACTAGATAGGACACATGAAACCCATCATGTGGTCCTCATCAGGCTCACCCATCTGCTCCCATCTACGATGAGGACGACTAAGAGGACGTTAGGGTAGGGAGAACTGCGAAATACGATGGATTGCAACCTATTATGTAGGCAATACTTTATTATTCATTGTTCAGGGGATCGACAGCTATCCGTAATCGATTCGGTAGACGCACATGTATACACGCCAACAGTCGCCCCTACCTTCGCGTGTCGCAACATAGCGAGATATCGTAACCGTTCTTCTCATTGCCTCTTCACATAGCCTCCATCTTCACAGAGCTTTGTGATAGGATAGCCTTGGCGATCGAAGCTGCCGCTTGTAGCAAATTGTATGGCGGTTGGACGGGATTCTATTCATCTGACGATGACGACAGCGACCGTGCTGACAACACCTGAAGATCATAGTGGCGATAATTGAATGGCAATCTTAACGGCGATTCGGATGATGGCGGTGGTGCTTAGAGTGACGGCGGCACATGGATTGTGATTTTAAACGATATGAACCCCACGAAAAGCCCACGCAAGCCGTAACGACGTCGAGCCACGGTACGGTAGCCGTTAGTACTAACCTCTACTTCCGATGTTGCAACGCTAGCTCTACAATTTTGTTTGGGATGGAAAAGTGACTGTAACATGCGCGACGCACACCCGGCCACCACTGCAGTGAATCCGTCTGCAAATGTGGGTGCCAGGTAATGTGGGGCCAACCCAACCCACTGAAAACCCAATCTCGATTTTGACCTTTATTACTAGAATTGCCGCTGCTATTGCTGCAGCAGCAGCTGCTGGTGTTGATATTGCCATCACTGCTAACTTTTAGGTTTTTTAGTATACGCGTGCTTTTGGTTTGATAGGTAGACTATGGGGACGACGTTTTTGTTTTTTTTTCTGCCACTGCTACTACTACTGCTTATTTTGTTGTTACTGTTAGCGTCGTCATCGCACGTCGTCGTCGTTGTCGTCGCCGCCGTTGGATGCAACTTAACTAACTAGTTGATGATACTAATAATAAGTTGTTCGCGTGTATGTCTAGTTAAGCACCTATCCGTCCGTTTGCGTGCCGTCTTCGTCCAGTGATGCCTTAATTGGACACTAAGGCATAACTGGAGGCACCACTGTGGCTCAACGATGTGTAGATCTGACCGACCAGTTCATATGATTCTGTTTCCCTCTCTCTCTCTCTATTTCTCTCTCTCGCTATACCTCTCTCTCTCTTGGTGTGCCGCTCTTCCCTTGCTCTGTGGGTGGGTCAAGTTCTAGTATGCAAGTCCGCCTGGTTAAGTCTGCAGCAGTCTGCTAGCAGCTGTCGAGCACCAGCCTGTCCAGCAAGCTGTAGAGGCGTCTAACTAGAAGTGATTTAACTTGTTGACGACTCCTAGTTACAGCTACAGAACTATCGACGCAGACTAGACAATGGCTAATGGCCGACAACGTGTCGTTCGTCAAGGTCACCGAGGAGGTAATTTGTTGTTGTTGCTGCTGTTATTGTTGAGATCGTCGTCATCATCAGCAGCAGCAGCATCAGCACGATCGTCAGCATCGTAGTCGGGACACCGTTTTTCATAGACACAGTAGTTGCTTAGCTAACTAGGTAGTTAAGCGTCGTGCTGTTCTACTACCGCTGTCATAGGGCGTTGCGTATTCGAGCGGCAAGAGCCACTGACTGCGCGCTGGCACTTGCACAACAACAACAACAACAGCAGAAATCATTCAATTTCTATCTATTTAGGGTTTTTTCCCTCGCAAGCCCGTCTTTTGTTGTTGTTGTTGTTGTTGTAGACCAAACTCTGAACAACAACCAGACCGCCGTCGTTTTTGAATGTTCTCCCTCCAGTGGCAATTGACACGACCCGCCAACGGTGACCAAAATAGACTTTTTTTCTATTTTAATGTACTACAAATGGGATCAGATGGGAAACAAAAAAGATGCAGTTGTTTACTAACTGAGAGACATTTCTACCTAGACAAAATTGCCTCATATGCATCTATTTCAGATTTTATTTTTTGTTCACCATATATTAGATAGTCATTTGTCTATAGTCTGAGAATATACTCTAAGGATATATATATATATATATATATATATATATATATATATATATATACATGTGTGTAATAATGTGTCATATATACATTTATGACAAATTACTAAGTCACTTACCAGTGTGATAAAGCCTTCTATAGTCATTGACTCAAATGCACCTCGTGTGCAAACGAGCATCAAACTATTATAAATTCCGAGCGAGAATGGTTCGATTGTCGATGTCTATGGATATGTATCTTGTACGCATACATGTGTATATATATATATATATATATATATATACTTCAAAAACGACGGCGGTCTGGTTGTTGTTCAGAGTTTGGTCTACAACAACAACAATATATATATATATATATATATATATATATATATATATATACATGTGTATATAGATAAATTAGGATGTGGCGGTCACGTCTCAAATTAAGACATTTGCACCGCTCATTAAGCAGCCACCTGCTGAAAGAAGTATTGCAGCTGTCTGAGTACAAAGCAAGTGACGCAAAAGAAATCGAAGGGACATCTAGATGATCAATTCTTCTGGTTGCAAAATCTAACACAGGTGAAAGTTCAGAAACATAAGCCTTGGTCTGATGAGCAATGCCGAAAAATGAAACACGTCTCTTTCAGTTTAATCCAAAACATATCGTCAGCAGAATGAATTCAAATTGCAGAGATGAAAAAATTACATACATAAAGAGAGAGAAGAGGAGGCTTGACGAAGCGAAACTCATAACGGCAAGCGTGAAGAAGGCTTGGTGCCGTTGAACCGATTATAAGCGATAATGAATGGGTGGATCACTTCACAAACCTCCTGATGAATGGTGAAAGTGAAGTCGAATACAATTAAGCCGAAATAAGATAGAAAATTGACTCGGCCGGACCTTATCGTGTATGAGCAACTTAAGAGGAACGCCGCAAATGTATTGTGTCCAATTTTAACAAAGATGTAAAATGCATGCTCTAGACAAGGAAAAATACTCGTTGAGTGGCGGTGAAGCCCTGTGCAGCCTATTTTTAAGGACACATAGATGCTTGATGAAAGCTGACCCGCTGAACGATAAGGCATTGCACTTCCAATCTTGCGCTACAGGATTCTAACGTATCTATATTTGTCGAAGGCAAGATCCCGGCGGAGCGATATAGCTTCTTATGAAAACGGCCACCAACCTAGGGAGCATCCAAAGACGCAGGCATTCTCATTAAGTATACCTGTTAATTTAAATTCAATCAGTTATCATTGAGCTTAAACTTTGCATAATTAACAATTTTCAACATGTGTATATATATATATATATATGTCCATGGGCTTCCGGGGCCGTCACGCACAGAGTGCGCTGTCTTGGGTCGAACGGTGTAGTTAATGGTCACGCAAGCGCGGCCACGCATAGAACCATCACACTCTAGACTTGTCGACGCCAATCAATGCTGCCAGTCGTCAACAAATAGATAGTTGTCATCAGCAATACGAATGACGTGAAGTGCCCATCTCAGTAGAGACTACCTAAGTCAGCACATTCCAGTAGAGGCAATGCCTTGGCGCGAACCCGGAAGAAATGGATAAAATGTGAGGCTTAATATTTTGACTAACCTACCTTTAAGGAGAGAGCTGAGCTGTATATCTGGAATGAATCGTTAGTCTATCAACCGAGATTCTCAGATTTGTGGTGCCTTATGCAATAGTAGGTCGGCCGAGTTAATGTTTCGACCAAGTAGGTAATTAGTTCTGAAGAACTTATAATATAGCTTTATGGAAAGCTTTTCTCTAAAAGTACGTTGGTCTAAAAGTACTTGCCTCATCCACTGTGAACCAGTTTATCTGCCGTCCGTGCGTGTAGATGTTTCTACGTTGACATTTTCGTTGACCTCAGGGAACAGCCATTTCGACTACCTTAGCTCTGGAGGGCGAAGGAACGCCCTTTTCTACTCTCGGCCTGACCTCGTTTCTCGTTGTTGTGCCAAGGTCAGGTAGGCGTTTGGTCAAAGTCACATGGTGGACTGCATCAGGAAGACGCTTGAACGAAACGGTAGATGTACCGGACAGCAAGGGCTAAATGTGGCACTTAGTGGTTTCTCTCTGCGTGTAAGGACCGCCTTACATAGTTTTGTAAAACGCATATACATATATATATATATATATATATAATGTGACGACCCACCATGAAGCGTAGAGAGAAGTGCTGCCGATACTGCTTGCGGCTCTGCTCTGCAAAAGAAAGAACATATCTCTTGCACCTTTCAGCCTCTTCTTCAACCAACTGCTAACGCTGACCAAGTTCAGCTGAGCAAGCGCGGCGAAAATCGTACGACAAGTCCGACACATGTCGGGCTTTCTGTCACGCGTGCAGTGTCTTTCGACGTGTCACGCTTACTGCTTGATTGACACGAGGTCGTTGTATGGCGTCCGTTGTTCTTCGGAATCATCGAAATAGATGCACACACTGACCGAGCCACCATCAGCAGCAGCAACAGCTGAAGCTAAATCAGCAGCAACGTCAGCTACTGCCTTCTAGCGGCTAGCTGGGAGAAGAAGCTGTCACGGCAGCAGCAGCAACGGTCGGGAGGAGCCTGCAGCTGCAGCACTAGGAGAATCTAGGCGATGACCGGTTACGTGAGCGGCTTCAACCTCAGCAATAACAGTGCAACAGTGGCAACAACAACAGTAGCAACAACAACCACAGTAACAATAACCACAGTAACAACAACCACAGTAACAATAATTACAGTAACAACAAACAATAGTAAGAACAACAACAACCACAGTAACCACAGTAACTACAACAACCACATTAAGCACAGCAACAACTACAGTAACTACAACAACAACCATAGTAACTACAACAACAACAACAACAAAAGCTACTTTTGAAGCTTCGGCCGGCTGAACTTCACGCGCCATGCGCCATGGTGGTTGGCCACCGCGTACGAATGGCGGCTTTAGCATCGGTGCCATCGCTGCGGCTGGCTCGTGATGCGCGAACAAGTCCAGAGGCGGCGGCAGCAGCATTAAGCCATTTTCTTTGCGGCTCGCGGTCAAGCTCGCAGTTGGTCGGCTTTCAGTCGGTCAACGAAATCGTCGTCGTCTTCGTAGTTGCATTCGTGGTCGTGGTCGTTGGTCGACGGGCGAAGCCCGACACAAACGAACAAGACGTGATCGCGAGGCGTAGAGAACGAACAAAAAAAGAAAGAATGATTGAAGCAGCGCGGTGTCAGCGGTAGCTGTTGCGGCAAACAGCTAGAGCAAAGAGAAACAGAAACGAGAAGACAGAAAATTGATGTTCACCACTCAGTCAGTGGGCGAAACAAAAAAAAATGAAATTTCCTCTTCGTTGGCGTTGAAGTGCTTGCTAGCCGACAGAGAATCGTACAGAATTATTAAATGATACAATAGCCGTTACATGAGAGAAAAAGGCAGCCGCGGGCAACGTCCGATATTATCAAACAGCAACGAAACAAAAACAACAACAACAGTAGCACCGTCAACAGTACTGAACACTGAAAACAGTGACAACAAACAACAATGTAAGCAAAACAACAACAACGGCGACGACGACGACGACAGTAGTGAGCAACAATTTGTACAACAATAGCAGCAATAATTTGTTGTTAGTAATAACATTACTAAAGCAGCACTGACAAAAAAGCAACAACAAAGACGACGATACAAACACCGTTGTTCGTTGCTGCTCCAAAGGACAGACAGTTTCCGCCGCTCGTAGCTGGGGGCGGACAGTCGCACAGTGAAGCACTGAGATGACAGCGGTTTCAGTGGCACGTGAGCTTCGCTAGTTACCTCATGAGGTCGATGGCCAGGCGACGACGAGCCTTAATGAAGTAGGGCATGACGCGTTGTCCCATTCGACTTAGACGTTATGCGGGCTGTGAATGTTTTAGCTACGTCGACACAAACACATATACATACACACACACAGCCCTTACAACAATGACAATACTAATAGAATCAGTAATGTCATATATGTATGTTAGTTATGTAGTGTCGGTGGCTCGCAGAAGCCGTCCAGCACGGCAGATGTGACAAAGGTCGTATAAAAACCGCGGAAATCAAGGCTATCTATATATATATATACAGTACAGGTTCATTCGTATTAAAATGTACTTTTTCGAGGTTTGATAGAACTCGGCAAGAAAAGAATGTTTCCCTATGGAGGGAGGACGCGGAAACGTTTTGTTTAGAAGTGAGGATGAAATTTATAAAAGTCGTTATTCTGCCTTATTTTTTTTACGAAAGAGCGTTAACGTAACATATCGACTTTTTATGACTTTTCTCAACCTGGCTATTCGCTTTTCGCTACGTAAGCTAGTGAAGTGTCACCCTTTGCGCAGAATTTTCCTGCGAACAGACCGATATGATTGGTTCTTTCGTGCGTTGACTCGTTCTCAGCGCAAACGTAGATTTTGTACAACTATGTAGAAGAAAATACGGCAGAATAAACGATTTTTATAAATTGCATCCTCATTCCTAAACAAACGTTTCCGCGTCCTCCCTTCATAGGGAAAAATTGTTTTCTTGCCGAGTTCTATCAAACCTCGAATTAAGTACATTTTGATATGAATGACCCTGTATATTTTTATACCCAAGCAATAAATATATATATATATTTGTTTTTTTTTATAATTAACATATATATATATAAGAGTCATCATCATTTATTTCATCATCAAGATATATATATAAATAATTTAACTAACTATACACGTGTGGAAATGGCCAGTACTCGTTCTGGGTTACTGTAAGTTATAGGCGCACGCTTCAATAGTTAGCATAGAGGTTTCTGAAGACGGTTCGTTTTCTGTGATCTGCGGTTGGTAAACGCCGTTGTGACAATCGATCCAAATCGAGCTCAGTGATAATGAACGCTGTACTGTAAAACTGTACACAGAAATGAACCAGCAGTTGATTAGGGTGGAGAGCAGGGCGTACGAGACAGATTCCATAGGAGCTCATCCAAGTAGGAAAGGGACCGATTATTTGTTAACAGAGGCTTTCCGAAGGACTGTCTGGTTAGTTAATACGTAGTGAACAAACAATCTATCTCATCTAATAGTTATCGATAAGTGGACGATTCCGTTGTGAACGAAGGGTGCCCCTTTCCTACTGCACTCCTGGATGATGATGGGAGATGGAAGGCCCGCAGTCGCGCTTAATTTACGTTGATTAGACAACTGATGGTGACTACATCATAGGTCTGATATATATATATATATATATATATATATATATAGAAATAATACCAATATAACTACTTGTGGCTCGCTCAGAATTCTTCAAGGAGGTTATTTTCGTGGCGAATTGCCAATAAGCGTATACTAAGCCAATGGGAGACAGCGCAAAGTGCAATATGCTTCGTTGAAAACCGCAGTCCATATGGTACAAATGAAGCTGGAATTACAGGTGCTAGACACTTGCGCAGAACTGTGCACATACATATTTCGGTCTCGAGATCGGCGCTAGTCACCCTCGACAAGTAAAGGCTTGATTTTGCGTTTCGCCTACTCAGGTTCTCTGCTATACGTTGCGAAGACTTATCAGAAAAAGGCAGCCGTCGTTTTGTTCTTCCAAGAGCTATGACAACACCATAGCGTGCCCGTTCGAAATGAAATGCGCTTTATTTGTATTTCGTGCACACGTCGTTTCTCCGCCAGGCCTCATTGCCGCCAGAGGGCGGAATTTTGCGGGCAGTGTCACAGGCAGTTACTTAATAAACCCAACCAAACAAACAAATACAAAGAACGGGCCAACACTCCGGGACCGACGTTCAAGATCCCAGAAAGGCCCACGCTCTTTGACTTCATCACGCCTTGACGGACTGCCTCGCGTCGAGACGGTGCGCTTATACAGCCTTTGTCTGTTCTGTCCGATTTCATCGGTACGCTGTTTATTGACCCCCCAGTGTGCTACCTAATTGTTGTCATGCGGATCTATTGCCCTGCCGCGGGCGCAGTGGAATTTGTTCGTATTGGCTCACGCAACGGATTGCTTATCAATTTGAATCATTAGTACGACGTATATATATATATATATATATATATATATATATATAGAGATGAGAGAGAGAGAGAGAGAGAGAAGAGGGGGGTGCTGGTGCACCATTTATCTTTGTTAGTGACATATACATAGGCCGGCTAGTACAGTAACTGTGCACGCAGGACAAGTAGTCGCCTTTGAAAGGTATGGAGCCCCCAGGTAGCATACAGATCTTTTCTCTTAGCCAATTTCTGTGTGCGGTGGTTTGCTTTAGAGCTGGCTGCTTGCAATAGTTACCTGCGCTATGGTCATGCAGTGTTACCTACCTACCCCGCGAAGGTTTGGGATTTTCAATGATTTAATTCAATTCAATTTTTCAATTCATTCTTAGTTGTTGTGTCTCTACTTGTTAGTTGTAATTCTTAGAAAGTATGTCTGCGTATGCACATGACTGTCTGTCTGTATGTAGGTGTTTGTGTACACGTCTGCATACTTGCGTATGATAATCGACAATTTTCGCATGCACTATACAAGCGTACACATACTGATAAGGCAAATAAAATCCGGCCATATT
This sequence comes from Dermanyssus gallinae, assembly GCA_003439945.1. Classification (NCBI taxonomy): domain Eukaryota; kingdom Metazoa; phylum Arthropoda; class Arachnida; order Mesostigmata; family Dermanyssidae; genus Dermanyssus; species Dermanyssus gallinae. The sequence continues at coordinate 2,082 of QVRM01004531.1, read as the reverse complement.
CCGAACGTTGGTTTTGACGTGTGCTCTCCTCTCGCAAGGCGTCATCGTTGTTCCATATTGACGCGGCGGACATGCATTCGACCGAACCAGTCTCTTATCAGGTGCCAATGCCTGAATCAAGACACTCTGGGCGACAGACGAAGCTTCTTTCCACCATCAACATCATCGGTGCCGGAAAAAAATGAGCAGAGCAAGCGCCTCGAGTCGCCCCGGTGATGACAGCCAGCATAGATAGTCGCGCACTATTCACGGCGATTCCGCTAGACGCCTGGGCGGCATCTACGCGTGTACGTTTTGAAATATTTTCGAAAATACACGTCACATTTTCTTTTATCATTGCCAATTTGCTCTTATTGTACGCGTTATTTCAGGTCTTTCTTTAAACCTAGGTGTAGTGGCTATGTGTACATGCGTATATATATTCATTTACATTATTTATTAATCAGCATTTGATATATTAATATATATATATACCGAGCAAGATGGCTTAGTGGCAAAGCCTTTGCCTTGCATTCGGGAGGACTGGGTTCGAGACCCAGACCGGCCACTCTTAAATTGGTTTGCATGGTTTCCAATTTAGATAAGGTAAATGCGGGAGTAGATTAAAATTAGCCATGACATGAAAAAACCGTACACGAGCAATAGTCTACGGAAAATATTAAAAAAAAAATATATATATATATATATATATAGCTTTCTTTTTGTGGCACTAGACATTCTAGCAAGTCCTCTATGAAGCTTGAAGTGAAGCTTTAGGTTGAAGTTGTAGCTCTTGTTGTAGCCGCACTCACCGCTGGTGTTGACGGCCGTCGAGAATGCCATAATGGTCATGGTGGAAGTAGAGTGATCGTGTTGTTGTTGTTGCTACTGCCGTTGCTGCTGATAGATCTTTCTGGCGTTGTTTCTGTCGGTCAACATGCGGCGTGCTGCTTGTTGTTAAAGCGACACGGATGGACTACACGCTGTGGCTTACTACTGACTCAACTGTGCTCCGACCACTGCCATTGCCTTCTTGCTTTGCTCTGCTCCTCACCACAAACCCACCACGCTACCTTTGCCCGTTGCGTCCCCCTTTCACTCACTTCCTTCCTCCCTACCTGCCTTTTGCTGCTGCTGCTGCTGAGGGGCGAAGCGACACACCTGGATACACTACATCATCTGGTTAAACCGTGTCGTTGTTGTGGTTGTTTGTTTGTTGCTATTGTTGTTGTTGTTGTTGTTGTTGTTGTCATTTTGTTTTAGGATTGACGTTGGTGTCGCTGCGGTTGTTGATTTTGTCATTCGTTTTTGTTGTTGCTGCTGCTGTTTTGTCTTATTGTTGCTGCTATTGATTTTGTGGTTACTGTTGTTTAGTAGTAATGTCGTTGTTGTTGATGTTTTGTGTATTTTGTTTGTTGTTGTTGCTATTGCTTTTGTCGTTGTTGTTGTTTGCTATTGCTTTGTCGTTGTTGTTGTTGCTGTTGTTTTTAGAAATGTCGCTGTTGTTATTGGTGGTCTGTTATTGCGGGTATTGCTTGCTGCTGCTGTTGAATCTGTCTGCCGCCGGTTTATCAGTTGCTTTGTGGGTAAGAACGGAACAATGCCCAAAGAAAAAGGAAAAGACTAGGGGGAGAGAAGATTCCATTTGCAAAGACATTTTGAATCGGTGTTTTTGCTTTTATTCCCGGCACGACTTCTGTCACTACTACTACAACTACTACCGCTACTACGACTATCAGAACGCGATGATACCCGATTCGATCAATTCGACCGCAATCATTTACTTTTCGTTTTGCTTACCATCTCGTTCGGTGGAGAGTCTTGCCGGGCCTCGAACTTGAATTTGCACAGCTCCCTCGGCAACTTGGTACTATATGTAGCCCTCCAAATGCTTTCTTGTTTGTTGTTCGGTCGGTGATCCATCGATTTTTCAACCGACCAAAATCAATCACCAACCGGCGGCTTTAGACCGGATGGAAGAGAAGGATTTGCTCGCTTCGTTTCACATCATGCTTGACCCATTGTGCTTCATCATACTCACGTCCCTGGCAGCCGGCGAACAACGGTGTATCGTGAGTCTGGGGCGAGCTAAGTCGAGCTGGT
>QVRM01004530.1:0-36151 GCA_003439945.1 Dermanyssus gallinae | reverse complement strand
ACACGGCAATGGAGGTTGCTTATCGCATAAGTACACCGTGTGGCCAATAACCAACCCCCATTGGCCCCCAATTAAGAACCTCTAATGCAAACAATCGGCAGAACTCAGCAACATCACTTCGCTCAAAAAACAGCGAAGAACAATGTTTTCGCAGTTCCGCACGGTGATTGATCTGGCACAGCTGGCCCGTGGGCCAATAGGCCTCTAGCGGCTCCACACTTATTCTGCTGCTCATAGATATTAAAGATTCAATCACGAACGTTTGCATAAGGTATTTCTAGATTGATAAGATTATGTGGCCTAACTACGTAAAAGCTGACTTAAATAACATTGGGGCTGTTGCATTTATATGATGCGGTATTTCGGGTACCTATGCGGTATTCGAACTACCGAATACGGTAATTCGGGGCAACAATGACATAGACGAGAGCTTACGGTTGACAAAATAGTCAACAATTTGGTGCCGTGACCAGGATACGTGACTCGTCTGTGACGTTTGCCGACCGAAGTGGCTGTCCTAGCCTGCCGTACTAATGCCACCTCAGCTGGCTATCTGGAACAACTGTTCTAGCGTTTACACATGCTAAGCCGACCGCCACGACTTCGGCGCGTTTGGGCTTAATTCTCGAAGACATCTAGTTGATTCCGTCGCCTCGTAGACTGTGTGAGTGAATCCAGCAAACGTTTCGGAAGGGTTGGAACTCGGCGTCATGATGAGTACTACCGATGACGACAACTCGCTGGCTTCGCTGCGGCGAGCACGTGGCCTAGACGCCGGCAGCTATCACGAGCAGCCGAGAAGGCGAAAACAGTGGGACAGCGATGTATCCCGACCGGACAGAAATGTGATAGTGGACTTGATATCAGTTGTGAAAGCAACGTCAACAATAATACGTGAATGGATTACAGGTGTTTGCAAATAGGTCGTTATCTGATGTAATGTTAGAGGAGGAGGAAGCCACTGTGCCGAGTATAGTGACAAGGCAATGACGACACTCGCCATCCTGACTCAACTGGTTGGTGGCTGCAGCACAGCAGTGCCTTCTACTCTGACGCCGTCGTTATATCGAATACCGGGGGTATTCGCCAAGCGTCCACGACTTGGTTGGCTTATTGGTGGCCCCGTGGAAAAGCGAGTAAATGCCACGGTGCAATCCGTTCAGGGGCACTGCTGTTCGACCACTCCGACCGCGTCTGTTGGCGACATCGAGAAACTGCGGTCGCTTGACAGCTTGGAATAGAGCCATCTACAGAGACCCGCTTAACTAAGAAAGAAGAGACCCTGCGAATGTTGTTCGAAGCAACAACCCAGCATCAGGACGTCCGCTATACGGCGACTGTTCCGGAGAAGGATATCATCGCAAACCTAGGCAATAACAAGACCGCGTTGCCACGACTCGATGCTACACTCAATCAAGCTGAAACGTGACCCTGATAAGCACGAAAACATAACGACGAACTGATGACCTTACCCCCGCAGCCGGTATGCCGAAGAGCTTTACAACTCTCAGGCTGAGGGACCATCTGAGCGTTGACGAACCCAACCATTGTCTCACCATCGCGTCGGCCCCTACGAGAGGTCTCGAACTGTAGAAATCTTCGCCAAGCGGTTGCTGCAGCGGGTTGCTAGAATATTTGATCCGGTTGGATGGATGTTACCGTTTGTGCGACTCGGTGAGAGTGAAATTGCCGCGCCAGAAATCGCGCGCTCGCGATTTGAGGACGGGTACTGGGAGGGCCAAGTCTTGAATGACCTGGCTACTCGAGAGACGTACAGCCACCCTAACAAGGGGATCGACGCCCATGAGCTGCACGTATCTGCGGATAGATCTGAAAGGACTTGGTCTGCCGCTGCTTACATTCGGACGTTGCACGACAGCGGCTCTCCTGATGGCAAACTCAATAAGGGCCGCCCTGCACAAATAGTTCCAAAGAAGCTTGGTCAGTTTTGAACTGCCGCGATTAATTCGCAGCCAATCACCTACGCCAGCGGTGACCCCGGGGGGCTTCCGCGCGATCACGCCTGCTGACTTCCTTCACGCCGCGACGCCACAGCCGTTGTGTGCCGCACTTCCACTCGGCCCACTGGGAGGGACGGCGCTTATCGGTGACGGTCCAGTCTCAGCGTAGCAGGCGAACGTTGCGGACGCATGTGAGATCGGTCCCGGAAGATATCTTCGGATACTAGTACGGGAGACCCTTTCGTCCGTTTCTTTGTGGGGAACAGATAGAATTAGTCATTAGGAGTACACTATGCACAAAACGGAACTGTTGGTGAATTTTTGTGAATTGTGTGACAACCGAAAGGCTTGCCACGAGGACAGACTGAGGTGAGCTGTAGTCGCATGTGCAGTGCAATCACCAGGAAGCTGCAGAAGGGACCTCGCGGCTCCCTCCCATGAGTGGGTGAGTTACATGGTTTCCCGTTTCTGTGGAGTTTTCGTGCACTCGTGCGCCTGTCACGGACTACCACTGGATCGCGCGGTCGCCGTCTTCTTGGTTCGCCACGTCTAAGAGTGCAGGCTTAGCTCATAGTGGCTTACCGGCCCAGCCGAGCGCTGTGTGCCTGAGAAAACGAAGTTATCGTATCTCCGCACGCAGTTCAACAAACAGGCAGGCAAGCGCCAAGTAACGCGTTAAGATCTTTATATACGTTATAACAACATCTGAATATATTGATATAACAAACAAAAGCAGGTAAAGTGTAGTACAGGACGCATTAGGCTGGCCGATTGGGCCAACAGAGGCATGTACCGATCGCCATCCCGCAAAGGCCCTAAGGGGCAGGGGGGGCGTAACCTGGACATGGAGCCTGCCGAAGTTAATGATACTGAAGGATCGTCTAGGGAGACAGATCCTACAGACCCGACGAAGAAACTTGAAAAGGATAAGAAGGAAGGTACAGAAAGGGAACATGGCTATTTGGATAGCATCACAGCTGAGGAGTACACCGGCCCGTTTGCTACAACAATAGACCTGGTAACGGCTCTTCACGAATACACGCAGGGAACACAAGGCGTTCATCTTAAGGTAAAGAACGGCGTGAAATCCCTACTCCTGGAAGTGAATAAGGCTAAAAGACAGGAGCTGAAGGCAATAAAAGAAGGACCCTTGAATTGCAATTGCAAGCTGAGGAAATAAAGGAAGCCCAAACTAAAGTAATCGATGCCTTGCGAGAAAATAACCGTAAGCTACTAGCGGAAATAGAAGAAATAATGGCCAATGATGGGCAGGTGCCACAAACAAAGAAGGCCTGTTGTCGCTGCCAACTTAGTCAGGCAGATAACATTAATGCCATGATAGAGGCTTGTGAAGACGAGCAGGACCTTACAACTTTGTTGGCTACCGATTGGCCAGTCGGGGTATACACACACACTAAACTGACCAAAACGAGCATCGTTAAAGAGAGCCCAGTAAGGCTTATGATTGTCAGGGAAGACTCAAGGGATGATAGTGTGACATGGGACAACATGTCAACTCAGTTCAGCGGGCTTAAAGGAGAGGCGGCTAAGAGACTAGGAGAGGTAATCTCCCGCCACGTCCAAGAAACAGGAGACAGTGGAGAACCCATAAGTAAGGTATTAATCGCCATGCGTCTGCCTAAAAACAGTGGCATTCTCCAGGAAAGTGAATTATTGGAGAAAACCATTGGGAAGGTAAAGGACATCATAGAGACGAGCAAGCACCATGACCGCGAAAGCGGCATATCATGCTATATGAGTAGCCAAGGTGATCAGCAGGGCGCCCGAAAGCTTCTTGAGTGTCTTTCCCGTAAGTTTAATCTAAAGCTCGCGATAACAACATGTAAAAGCGGCAGGAAAAAGATGGGCGAGAAAGAAAAAAACAAAAAAAGTAGGACTCAGTATCGCCCATCAACTACAGCCATCATTCTGAAGAACGGGACACGGCAACATATGCCGACATGCTTCAAATTCAGAAAAATGTCGACGTAAACGAACACGGAGTTGTCGTCAACAAATGGCGAAAACTCGAAAGCGGCGACGTAAAGCTGACGATTACAGAAAAGGCGGCTGGAGGTGCGCTGACCTTTGCGGAAGCACTCTGCAAACAGGCGGCTCTCGATGCGGCTAATATTCAAGAAAAGAGGATAATTGTCCGAGGACTACCAGAGGATGCGTCTGAAAGGAAATAGGGGAAGCAGTCGCGTCGCTTCTAGGAGAAGGTGAATGTTTCACCCTGGAGAAGCCCAGAAAAGGACACACAGGGTCTCTATCAGTGATGGTTAAAGCCAGAGAGGGCGTCGCACGCAAGCTGTTAGCTATCGGACATATCCAGCTTGGTTGGACTCGGTGCCACATTTCCGAGTGGGTCACGATTCCCTGCTGCTCACGCTGCCAAAAAATCGGGCACAGTGCACACGAGTGCGAAAACCAGATAGCCCAAGGGTTCATATGTCATAACTGTGGCCGATCGGGACATATAGCTCGAGATTGCCAAGAGTCATCAGCATGTTATAATTGTAACGTGCTGGGACACGCTGCTAACTCCATAACACGCCCAATCTACAGAGAAAAAATGCTGGGAATGAGAAGAAAAAGACCTGGACCGCTTCAAAGATTAAGGAATCCCTACCGGTCGACCCCCAGGTTCTCCCTGCGCCACCGAAGAGTGAGGAGAGAAATGGCACAGGACGAGAACCAGAGGCCACGCTGACCGATCCAGGAAACGAGACGGATATGGACGCTGACATAGATGAGCAAGGCTTTCGGAAGGTCGCCAACAAGAGAAGGCGCAGGCGAAGTCTGGGATCACCACCCGTTGGAACTCCTAAGGTAGCTAAACAAAGAGACGGAGAACCGGGCAGCAGTACTACACAACAGCAATAATGACCAGCGATAGTATTAATGTGCTGCAGTTAAACTGCAACAGAAGCAGGCAGGTTCATCACATGCTAGACGTGATTGCTGTGAGGCATAAAGCTTCGCTGTATGTGGTAAGCGAGCCCAACAAATCCCTGGTTGCGATCAAAGAATGGATTATGGATGTTGTCGCACGTATGTTGGAGTCTCGAAAACAGTGGAACAGACTTGCGTGCGTAATAGCAGGGATTATGATGGTTAAGGAGGAGGCTGTACGACGACGTATTGTCGACTTCATTGTAAACGATGCGGCTGGCGAAGTTATTGGCGTGATGGTGGATGTGGTCTCGGTGGCGGTCGATCTAACGGCTGGCGCCCAGATATGAGCTTTGTGAGGGCCTGATTTGCAAGAAAAACTAATTTACATAGTTTTAAACAAGAACCGGTGCGGATAGATACAAGATAGGTTGTGATAGTATTAGAGACTCCTCCCCCTTAACTGTGAGCAATATTAGTTTCACCTATAGGACCCGGTTACGGGGGATGACAGGAGGTATGAGGGTTTTAGCAGGTAATACAAAGGCTTTGGTAGTCATCGAGCTACCAGCCGGCGTGTAGTCCTGCACAACGTGCCTAAAAGTATTTCCCCCTCCTGTATTAAAAAAAAAAAAAATCGGTGACGGTCCAACTCGTCCTGATCTCAACCGCGCGACCAGGGACATGACTCGCTATCTCAGGGATCTCTCCGTTCGACGGAACCGCGAATATCTGCTTCAACTACGTTCAGCCAACATTGACAGCGCGGGAGGTAGCCAATTAACATCGTCCGCTATGGATCACGCGCTTAGAACGACTATAGGGTTATTAAAACGGGGACCGTTTTCCCGGGGAGTGTTGCATTTATATGATGAGAGCCGCATCTGTCGCCGTCGTTGAGTACCTTTGTTTGAAATCCATTCATTTGCGCGGGCAACCAGCGTCGGCGGCATTCAGTTCGTGCGTTCAAAAACCCAACGGACACTACCGTACGATCTCAGTCGTACGACAACCACTCCTCCGTCGTCATCGCAGAAATAAAGACTACACAGTCGAGCCATCAGAGAGACGGTAGCTAACTAGTAAGGCAAAGTGCTTGTGTCTTCTTCTCTTGGTGTAGAATAGTACGGTAATTCGGGGCAACAATGACATAGACGAGAGCTTACGGTTGACAAGATATTCAACAGGGGCCAATCTCGCACTAACGAACTGATATCGTCAGATCTCTAAGTATAATTCCATTGATGAACAACGCAAAGGAACTGCTGCAACTTTGTTAGTATCGTAGAGGACATCTTTACAAATGTCGTACCATTACGTACGCGCACGCCGTCCTCGCCAGACGGGTTTATTCATCTTACATATACACATAACACGATTGGATCGCTCGCAATCTTGCCCAGGCATCTTTTAGAGAAAGATAAATCTTGTCTGGACTGGAGGAAGAGGGATCAAGGAATCTTGTTCGGAACTCTGGAGAAGTTCTTCCGATATGCTAGCAAACGGCTCATTGTTATGACCAGGGTCACTGTGCATGTTGTGCAAAGTAGGACCGATAGGAACAATAAAGGCAAAGCTCTTCGGGTTGCTCAATGCTTTGAGAGCGTCTACATTCAGTCACCAGTGTTTGAAACCTCTGCCAGCGAGGGTGTTCCACTATATTGGGTTCACATTGTACGTTGTTTATAGCAAACACGTCGAGGTAAAACATACTCAGGCAAACTCCTGTTCGATCTTGTTATGGAACCGATTGTAGGATGATTGATTTATGCATTTATAAACGCCAAAGGACCAATTGGCTTAAACCATCATGAACCGCAATCCAGCTCTTCGAGGCTGCTTATGAGTGGGTTTTAGTGCGTAATAGAAATTGCCCCCTTCTCTCGTATTCTTTGACTTCTCACTATGATCACATTTGATCGTACAGACCATAAACTCGTATAAACAAATGTTCATCGTAAACTCGCGTGTTTTAGAACACCGACAAGTTGAATATACAGAGAGCTTTGATCTTAGATTTAACGGGGTAAATTATAACTAAATCGGAATTTTGTCCAAAATATGCGGCCTTAAAATCGAGAACCGTCGACACTAAGTATTCCCTCAACGGTCAATCTATTCCCACATCGTATTTCAGAAACGGCATTATCCGCATCGCACTTATATAACGTAATAAGACGTGCAATTTGTTTTATACTAGTGTCAAGTCGGGCTCTTACTGTATCGAGATTGACGTACTTTGTTCATATTTGGATGCCTTTCTGCGAAAAGAACGTCTTACAACTTCAACGAGTTACAGATTGTTTCACAGAGCGGAATGTAGGCGACTACAGTATACCTGAAAGGCAAGTTGCACTGCCAGCAGTTGCCTAACTCCAGCAACGAGTTGACGTTAAGATGTCCTTACGACAGTCTAAATAATGACGTTTGTTGTTCTAAAACATAATTTCTCTTCTTGAAGAAAATGTTTCGTTTAGGAGCGAGGATTTTTGTTGTTGAATTTTTAAAAGCTGTGATTTTAGGTAGGCTGTCCGACATAAGCTTATAAAATGCACGATTGTGAAAGAACGCACTGCTTAATTAAAAAAACGAGCATATCCGCGCATTTGGGAAAATTCTACATTGTCTGAATTATATATGACCTTAGCTAGAGCAGGAATTACTGTGATATTAAGAAGAGTGTGCAATGTTAACATGAAGCCAAATAATGTATGTGCCCAAATGCGTTGCAAGAACGGAGCACATCAATAATATATTCGCCTGGCAGCGTGGCTAGGCATACTCGCAACAGAACGACTGCACAGCCCCCGCTTGCGATCAGTCATTCCTTACCCTTTAGTACATGAATAAATTAGCTTTCTATTTTATCCTAATAAATAACGATGATTATTATTATTATTATTATTTATAGAGTTCCTGCTTTAGCTAAAACCAATCATCTTTCGATGTCGAATTTTCGGAATGCGCCCTCTCACAATCCTGCGTTTTATAAACTAGTCAGACAGCTTACCTATAATCACAGCTTAGAAAAATTCATTAAAAAACACCCACATCTATACGAAACATTTCCGCCACCCCTTTCTGACATAAACACTACCACATAACTGAATTTTCGGGTGCTTCTGCGCTCTGTGATGAGTTACGACTATACAACTAGCGAGGAGACAGAGTGCCTGTAGTCGCTGGTAGAAGACGACGTGTGTACGCCTGCGTGTCTGCCCGTATGAGTGTTAGTCTAGTTAGCTCATTCGCCATGCTACATTTTGCTGCCGCCGACTTTTACGACTGGCATGTCCATATACTATTCCTCTTGAGGTAAGTCGTCATTATGGCGTGGCATCTCAGTATTTTTTGTTTGTTCACATACAGAGAAACATTTATCAAAACGAGTCTTCATTTTACGTTATGTGCCGTAATGCTTAATATGTTCATACTCATCTACGTTTAAATTCACTTAAACAGACTATTTTTATGATAGCAATATTTACTTCAGTCCATTTTTATTTTTATCGTGCGCTGCCACTTACGGGATGCTTACTTAATGCTTTTAAAATTGTATATAAACAATATATCACTGTCTTATAATACAAACCTCCTAAACGAGTTATGTAAAAACGCCGCTTCAAGCTACTGGTATGATTCTAAAGACGTAAGCTGGAAAGCTTTTTATTGTGCTGTAATCTGAGAAACCTGCTCTGTTTCCAATGCGCCAACGACATTCGTGAGTTTCTGATTCTAGTGAATAGCAACATAATCATTCACTGGGAAATAAACTACCGATTACTCGGGATATAAATCCAATAGAAACTCATAATATAGTTTAAAAAACGTAAAAAGTAACTGATTTAGTAATTGAGTAAACCCTTACAATCGGCTGAAAGTAAAGTAACTGATTTAGTAATTGAGTAAACCCTTACAATCGGCTGAAACCTGTCAGCCTCTTTCTCTGGCTCGCATCAGTACAGCCGTGGCTGTTCTTGGGAATAATTGAATATACTTCTTCTTATTGTTGGTTAATAAACAACTGCTATATGCCATAACCACATTTCTGTATTTAGACCAGCCATACCGTTCTCGTACTAGATTTATCTAGGCTTCTAGGAGAAATAAAACTATTCTTTAAATAAATAGAAATACATAAGTTGTACTTGAACGCGCTGTGACCTGATGTGAGTTACAAAGCAGACTGGCGTGTTGCCTTGCTCGTAAGTTATACAGGATATGATTAAAGTCATAGAAGCAGGACAAGGCTTAACTGCCTTTATTCAATTTCGTAGAGTAATTATATATAAATATATGTATATATATATATATATATATATATATATATATATATATATATATATATATATATATATATATATATATATATATAATAAAGTGACCTCATATTATTAAACCTACTTCAACGACTCTCATAACAATAAAATACGCGCACAATAATGACAGTGTCACAACCAACTTGATCTCTCATTGCGCACTGGTCGACCAGCACACCCAAAACAAAAAGCGATTACGCAAAAGAAAACAGGCTCAAGATAAGAAGACATCCGACGATGGCCAAAAACTGATTACAGCCACACACACATACTCGGAAATAATCTAGATCAACTAATATTGTATAATTATTCTATATGTTTATATACTCGATAAGCAAGTCAGTGGCGGCAGAAATACGCAGCGCAACATGTGAAGGGACAAAGCACAAACAACGGGACTCGAATGGGTCAGTTACTCAATAGCAATAGCAGCGGTACCCAACGAGAAGATTAAAGAGACAACCAAGTGGCGGGACAGTGCAACACCGCCGGCAACTGATTGAGTCATCCAATCACTTATTTATGAATCAACCTTTGATTGAGTTATCTGATTACCCATTTACATATTCGTTCGCTGATTGAGTCTCCCCATTATGCATTTATCCATCCATTCGCTCATTAAATCGGCTAAATGTAATTTGTCCATTTATTGTTTAGAATGCTGTCATTCGAATGGTGTTGATTCTCATCTAGTTCTGTGAAAAGCTATAATTTGGTGATTCTTCTGAAAGCTGTAAAAGTGCTTCTTTTCGTCGTGCAATAATTTCAATTGTGTGGACACATGTGTGGTGGAGTGATATCGAAATGGCAGTGATACGTTTCCCAACGCCGTTACAAACATCACGGCAGATTAATCAGCCTGGGTCATCGTCGTCAACAACAACAACGTCGCCGCCAGACGTCGCAAGCGGCAACCAGGCGCAATCCGCCTCCTATTGCAGAAACGGAACCACCGGTCGAGAGGCCGAGGTAGCTGCAGAAGTGTCAGCGAATGGAAAAGAGGTGAGGAGAAAGCAACCGCAACAAACAGCTAGCTGGTGAAGAAGATGGCGCCGGCATCGACACCACTACGACAGCGGCGGCGGCGGCTATCAAACGGCAAGCCACCACCAGCCCGCCGGCCGGCCGCAACGGGAGACGCGGTTGAAGACGAGGGCCGGCGAGAGAGGGCCGGCGCGCAAAGCGGATAACTTTAGCGGAATCATCTAGTGCTGCTGCCGCTGCTGCTGCTGGCGTCAGTGACTACTAGAGCGCTGAAAGAGAAAACATGGAGAGCAGGGCGACAGTGCGGCCAACTGGTGATTTCGTTGAGGCGTACGGAGAAGAAGACACCGAGGACTGGAATGTAGCGTGGCAAAGCTATGTAGAAAGAAATAACACGAAAAGTTGAAACACATGAGAGACCTGATGCTATTATTCTTGCCTCTGAAAATAATTTGCTGGAGACAAATTTTAACTCAGTTCGCGCTCTGACATCGTTAGACACATTAAACGAAAAGTTAAGGAATCTCGTTTTACACGAGCCGGTAAACTTGTTCAGAGTGAAAAGACAGAGTGACACTGCTGAGTTCAGTCTAGAGTAAGCGACCAAAGACTAAGAGGACTATGGGAAAAATCTGCGGTGTGCATCCGCCCTTCAGCTATACAAATGTTTTTAACCCCTTGGGGTTACCAGGTATCACCAAGGTCTTTCGAGTCAGAGCGAAAGACGTCCGCACTGGCATATTCATAGCCACGGACCAATTAATTCTAATTTTTGCCGGAATTGGTTTTCGTATGTCATACAGGCCCAAGGCCATGCCAGTCAGGGTCTAAGCACTTGTTGTCGATATTCAGTCGTCATCTTCGTTGTCAAAACGGTCTTTCTCTGCTGTTGTTCAGAACGGGGTAAGGATACCCGTGGCGACATCCGAAGCAAAAGCAGATAACTGGTGACGTACTCCAAAGTAACTGACAAGGCCGTGCCATGTGTTACGGACAAGATACTACCACTTCAAATCGACGTCATAGTCACGAAAAATTAAACAGAAATTTAGAGAGCACTTTACAGGGTGTTGCAGGAATATTTGAAGAGCGATATACAGAATTGTAGAGCTCGTTAAAGCAAATGTTTTTTTCCAATGGAACATGGTCTCTGAGAAGTCTTGTTTCGGAGTGAGAGTGAAATTACTACAATTTGTGACACTGGTGTTTTTGCCCGACATAGGAGCACCAAATGTGCTGTTGCGAAACAACCAGTCTTCCTATACAGAAACTAAGCACATCTTCGTATTTGTGATAAAATTCTGCTTCATCTGAAGAATATGCAAGGCCGGTCAGAAAACGCGACATGGTCGCTTAGAAGAGAATTCGCCAAAACTGAAGTTTTTTTATTAGCGTTTACGCCAACTACTTCAGAATCATAACCCTACAACTACTCACAGCGCTCAAAACAGACATATTCAGCCAATGCCCAATTCATGGCGATCATTTTGGTACTAAACATATGTCAAGGCGAGCTGTGGTTGCAAAGTAATTACGATTTTTCGGAGGGCATGTCCAGGTTAAATGCGTGAAAAATGGCGCGCTGCGGCTGTCGCGCGACACGTCGGCGGTAGTGAACGTCGCCACACAGTCATTTTACATGCACTTAATCTGGACATGCCCTCCAAAAAATCGTAATTACTACTCCGCAACCACAGCTCGCATTGACATATGTTTGGTACCAAAATGATCGCAATAAATTGCGCATTGGCTGAATATGTCCGTTTTGAGCGCTGTGAGTGGTTGTAAGGTTATGATTCTGAAGTATTTCGCGTGAACGCTAATAAAGAACTTCATTTTTGGCGAATTCTCTTCTAAGCGACCATGTCGCGTCCTCTGACCGGCCTGGTTGTCTCGCAACAGCACATTTTGTTCTCCTATGTCGGGCAAAAACACCAGTGTCACAAATTGTAGTATTTTCAGTCTCACTCCGAAACAAGACTTCTCAGAGACCATGTTCCATTGGAAAAAAACATTTGCTTTAACGAGCTCTACAATTCTGTATATCGCTCTTCAAATATTCCTGCAACACCCTGTATATATATATATATATATATATATATATATATATTCACACACCCTTTAGCAGGGGGGCTTTATTGAGATCACAGAAGAAGGTTATCGCAAGTCGGCCTTCAGGCGGCGGGTTGTACATAATTAAGCTTACGGACTAAGCGCCACGCAAACATTTTGTTAACGATCGCTTTCCTGGCAATCATTTTGGCCTGGATATTGATTCTCAAACGAGTGTTTGAAGCATTCATGTTAAAAAATTTCACTGCTTGCTCGGGCCGTTTACATATGCGAGTTAACGTGCGTATGTCAATTCTGTCTAATATTTCAACAATATTGTCGCATTTAACATCATTTTCGCTAATGTTACAACGATATGCAACACGTTTAACAAACTTTTCATGAAGACCGGTTAGTATCTTTTCATCACGAGAATAACCTAGATTCCACACAGGTGAGGCATATACCAAAATCGGGAGAACATACTGTTTATATAGTCTTACATACAGAGAGGGTTGTATGATCACAAAAGAACGCAGAATCCAGTTCATTCTCCTCGTAGCCGACGTTGCTACTTCTAGAATGTGAGGAGCATAGTTTAAATTGGATGCCGTTAACACGCCTAGGTCTTTTATATATCTATTTGCAATTAACTCCTTAGTGCCCAATGTATTTATATGTGCAGGATTGTTGTGGCCAAAGTGAAGGACAGCACACTTATCCACCGACAGTTTAAGATCAAGTCCTTTGCACCATTCTGTGAATTTGTCCAGTGTTTCTTGGAGAGAAACAATATGATTAACAATATCTACAGGTGTATACATTTTTACATCGTCAGCATATATCTTTACCTGCACATGTTGAGGTATTATGTGTTTCATAGAGTCAGTATACAATATGTACATTAATGGCCCAAGTATGGTACCCTGGGGACAACCAGATGTGACTTCTGCCGTTGATGATAGGCAATTATTAACCCTAACTCTAAAAAGTCTATCCGACAGAAAAGCCCTAATCCAATTAACTATACGACTACCAACTCCGTATTGCGGCAGGAGTTTAAGCAGCTTTGAGTGTGTGGTGCTTTCGAAGGCAGATTTAAAATCGAAGTATACACAGTCAAGTGCTCTTCTATCATTTAAAAGAAGACACCAGTCAGTTTGGGTCTCGAGCAGTTGCAAGAGCGTCGAGTGAGCGGGACGATACGCAAATTGTTCCCTCGAAATAAGGCCTTGTGCAATAGCGTTTCGATAGATCTCTTCGGCGATGGCCTTCTCAAATAGTTTGCATGGGACGGAGGTGAGTGATACTGGCCTTTTATTATTTGGATCTTTTTTCTCCGCGTTTGTGTACCGGACATACAATAGCACACCGAAAGAGACTAGGTACAGTTTCTTCCTCCAGGGATCGGCGGAAAATCATCGAAAGTGGAACGCATACGTCGCAGCCACATTTTTTATAGACAAAAGCTTGAATACCGTCAGGGGTTGCGCTCCGCTTGTTGGCAAGCCTGCGGAGTTGCTTTAGGATGTTTTCAGGAGATGCGTCCACGTCGTTCACAACGCTCGCATTTTCGGGCGTTGGCGTTGATATAGGTGGAGCGACGTGTGAGTTCCGCGTCTGCAGTTCCTCATATGTGGGATAGGTAGCTGCAAAAACATTTCTAAGAATTTCTGCTTTCTCCTGGTCGTCAGTGGCGATTGTACCGTCGGGTCTTCTACTCGAGGCAAGACTGTCCTTGATCCTCATACGCTTTTGCACGTATTTGTGCACAGCATTGGGAGCAGTCGACTGCGCGACACTGCTCTCTTCCATAATTCGTTTTATATGCAGCATTCTCTTCAGTTTCTTCTGTAGCGCTCGACCGTTTTTCTGCGTGGCTATATTCAGTTGGCGGTTGACCCGTTAAATACCAGAGTTTAGCTTTTCATCGGCATCTGAGGCCCTCTGTGGCACAAAAACTTCAAGCAGGAAAAACATGTAACTCACAAACTTATTGTACATGTCGTCCACGTTAGGGCAGGCTGAGAAAAACATAGTCCAATTTGTCGCAGTTAGATTAGTGATCATCCCTTCGTAGTCACCTTTATCATAGTCCCACCAGAGATTACAGGCATCAGGGGTGATAGAACCCCAGGATATGGTGAATGTAATCATTTGGTGATCGCTGGCTATTGGCGCTACTGATACAGATTTGTTATCAACTGAGTCATCATTTGTCAGTACGACGTCCAGTAAGTTCTGTCCACGGGTGGGAGCAGCAACAAGTTGCTTCAGGCCAGATTCACAACAAAACTGAAGAAATCTTTCCAGAACTGAGAGTGCACTGTCAGTCGATTCTTCGGTTTGTCGTGATGATGTTACAGTACACCAACAAGACCAGTTTATCTTAGGTTGATTTAGATCGCCGGAGAAAACAACGCTTATCTCGCCAGCTACGATGTTCTGTAGATCAGCAATCAGATTCTCTAATATTGTCGTCCGCTCAAGATGCGAGCCGGTCGGACTGAGATATGTACAGACAAGTCGTACTCTTTTTTCTACCAGTAATAAATCTGCCGCAATTAATTCAGAGGAAGTGTTGCTTAGGTTGACCTCAGCGCAGGGAAGCTTAAAATTCACTAGCAGTGCAACGCCTCCACCTATTGATCCTACACGGTCCTTACGGAAGACTTCGTATCTTCCACAGGCAGCCAACTCAGCAGACGTTATCCTGTCGGTTAGCCAAGTCTCAGTAATGAACGCAATATCAGTCTTATCAGTCTCCATAAACGAATGTAGACAGTCGATAGCTCCAGGTTTGGCTAGTATTCGGGTGTTTATAGATATACATTTGAGTTCATTATTTACTTCACAATTCGGTGCCGTATTTGAGTTCCATTGCATGTCCGTTACCAGGGTTGATGACCGCCGATGTGCCTCGTTCAGTCATTGGTGTGGGTGCATCTCCACCACATCAGACTCTCTCAGACGTCCATTGAAGATTTTGACTACGGCACCTTCATTCCACACCTCTTGATCGAACATCTTATTTACGTCTGTATCTGGAACTTCAACATAGAAGAAGCTGTGGTGGGCAAAACGAGTTTTTATCTTCTTCACCACAATCGGGTACACCCTTGATTTCGACAGGTGGCTATGGAGCACGCTTGCTTTAAGTCCTGGTTCTTGACCTGACACAAAAATGCGTTCCGTGCGAAGTCGTACAGAAACACTAAACAAAGCGTTCGGTCCTTGCTCTTTTCGATTTTGGACTACAAGAGCGCGTCTGCGGTTTCGGTTTTCCTTGCTACCGGAAGTTATGTGTGTGAGAGTGATTTGAGATAGTGCGAAGATTGTTTTGAAACTGTAGACGCCCTCTAGACTGCGATTTACTTTGGGATCGGCTGTATGCATAACTCTCAGATGTGCCAATTTTTCTACCTCTCTGCTCACTTTGTCGGCTTTTTTGGCTGTCGGAGCGGGCGCTTACAGGCCTAGTACTCATACTCTGAGATATAGTTTGCTAACTCAATAGCTTGTCCATTTTCTTCTCTAGCAGCTGATTTCTTTCCCGTAGGAAATCATTTTTCGAAACCAGAGTTCGGACGGTAACGTTCAATTTTTGTACCTGATCAACTAGAGACCTAATGATCGTCATAAGGTCGGTCTCATCATCAGTAATAATCATCCCACCTTCATCCTCAATAGCGGGTGGATCGCAAATATTACATTTGAAATTTTTCATGACGTCTTCCTGCCTGACTTCGGCATAGGAGAGTCTTGTACACTTGGCAAGATGGACTCATAGGTTACATTTAGTGCACTGAATAGCTGATGCTCGACCGATGGCTCGTGAACAGTTCGGGCACTTCGGCGTAACATTACGTGGTTTCTTCGTGTTTCCATTGTTATCATCATTTTCCATCATCGTTCGTTTTGTTCCATCTTTTTGTTGTCAGACATATGAGTCAGCTGTTCGTTGCTATTGTTGTTAATGGTGTTGTTGGTGCGCGCTGAATTGCTTGTTCGAAGGGAGCAACTGTATCACATAGTCTCACAATGTGTCACAATGTAATTCTTACCACCTAGTTATATTTAGTTGAAATTCGAAAAAGTGAATTTTTGATGTAACAAAATTGTTATCCCTAGGATCGCGGTATGACTGGGTGCTTCAGTTCAGTGCGGACACTTCACCAGCGGATAGTTGTAATCTTACTCAGATTGTGGAGTAGATGAAGTCAGAGATGAGATCCACGTTTTTTGTAAGCACAGCTTGAGAGATACACAGAGTGTAACTTGAGAACAAGGTAAGTTCTTCAATTTTCAGTTTTGATGTATAGGGGTCGCAGACCACAGAACGTACACAGGGATTGAAGAGTTTACACAGCTAAACTGTCACATTTCTCAGGAGCTCACACATTGACACATCTATTTCGGTGTCGAAGCAGACGACTAATTTGCTTTTGACTGGACTTCCTACCGCGCCCCTCCAAGCCAGCTGCTCCAAAGACGACTTTTGGTGTGACGTCGTCATTATACAGTCTCCAGCCATCGTCACCTTTGACAAACGCTGGCTGCGGAGCAGCTGGTGTCTCTAAGGGTTCGTCTGCTCTTGATTCTAATGATGTGAACAACGCCACTGATACAGAAAACATCGCGGCGCTATTAACTCCGACGTCGACAAAACGAGTTACGGCACCAATCTCGCCATCAACTGCCCTCACTCGCATTGTTCAACGACGGTCCGTTGTCTACCAGAATCTGAGGATGGTCGCAATTGTTCCGCTTTTTTTTTTTTTTTTTTTTTTTTTTTTTTATGGAGGAGGGTTAAATACTTTTACGTACTATTGCTACGAGTAGAAAATGAGAAGATCCCACTCTCCATTCGAGCAGTGTGGGACTCGACCCCAGCGGATGGGTGTTAGCCCGCTGAGACCCATACCCACTAAACGCACCTCCCCCCTTAAGCTTCACTCTCTGATGACCCAGATCTCCATAGAACAGTACTATGGGCCATCAGGAGAAGTGGCGAGTGCCACTCGGATCATTTGGCCGGGGTCACTCACGGGTTTCCCCAACGTTCGACGTGTCTTGTACTAACACCCGCGAAGCCGCATCATTCGGACTAACGTGATTTTCTGGTGCAGTAGACGGAAATCTTGCTCTCCTGAGCTTTCCCAGGGTTCCTTTCTTTTTCATTACTTCCGTAGCCATAGCTGCTCCTAGCTTCCACCCAGAAGTCGTACCGCATATGTAGTCTACGAACTCCTTAAGGGTTCCTCTGGGGGGATCTGGAATATTTGTTCCTCTTCCGTCTCCCTCATTGGTCCATTTGTTCCTTAGTTTGGCAATTGCTGTGGCTCTAGCCTGTTCCAGTGCCTGGCACTTTAGAAGAGTGTGGGTCGAGTCATCCTCCGTTCCCTCTTGGCAATAAACGCAGCTCGATGAGGGAGCTTTTCCGATTCGAAAGAGGTATGTCTGAAAGTCCCCATGTCCCGTGAGGATCTGCGTGAGATAATGGTTTAGTTCTCCCCCCGGTCGCTCAATCCATTGTTTGATGTTTGGGATGAGGGATCGAAGGGTGTGCCCCGGTGCTCCTGAAGGAATGGAGTCCCATTTGGCTTGCCATGCTTCCATTGACTTCTCTCTCTCTACTTCCTTACTGCTGCTCGAACTGTTTTCCCAGAGTTTTCGCCTTTCCTCCACCTTTAGATCCCAGGGAAGAGCTCCGGCCAGCACGAGAGCAGAGTTTGTGCTAACGGTGCGATACGCCTGGATAATTCTGAGAGCCGCCACTCTCTGAGTGCTTCCAAGGATCCCTCTCGCTTTCTTTGTTTTCAAAGAAGCTTTGAGCCAGACTGGAGACCCGAATAGCGCTATAGATTCGGCCACTGACATCAGCAATCTACGTCTGCATTCTCTTGGTCCGTGAATGTTTGGTAGAATTCTTGCAATTGCATTAGCCGCCTTAGCCGCCTTTGCCGAGGTTATCTTCAGGTGGCCGAGGCCCGTCAGGCTCTTGTCCAAGCGAATCCCCAAGTACCGCGCCTCCTTGACCTGCTTTATTTGCTGTCCTGCCAGGTATAGTCTGATGGGACTCACCTTCTTCCGTCCCGTTAGCAGTATAGCCTCGCTTTTCTCCGGAGCGATTGCTAAGCCGGCTTCGTCCATCCATCTCCTCGTAGACTCTAGTGTTTTATTAGCATTAAGTTCCAATTCTTCTGCAGTCTTTGCCTGAACTGTGATAGCCAGATCATCCGCGTACGCGATCATCTCTACTCCTTGTGGAAGGTTATCCTGGCAGAGTACGCCATCGTACGCTAGGTTCCAGAGCAGAGGACCCAGGATCGAGCCCTGTGGAACTCCTGCTGCCATTGATAATTCCACTTCACCGTTGAAAACAGTTCGGTCCTCCAGGTATCCTGAGATGACCTTGACAAGATAATGTGGGACTTTTTTCCTCACTAGCGTGTCCAGTATTGTCCTCCACGGGAGGCTATTAAAGGCGTTCCTGACATCTAGAAGTATTGCCAGAAACAGTTTTCTGGTGCAAATCGTTGAACTATGTAAAAGGTCAGCCTTGTCCGTAACTCGATGGACAGCAGTGAGAACTGACCGCTTTTTCCTGAATCCATATTGGGAGTCCGAAAGAAGTCCGTTTTCCTCTACAAAGGTTCTGAGCCTTTCTTCAATGATTGCCTCGTACCCTTTCGCCAGGGTATTCAGTAGGCAGATAGGCCTAAATCCTCCGTTGTCTTTGGGGATAAGGACAACCTCAGCTTGTTTCCAGTTTGCAGGTATTGTTCCCTTTCTGGTTGCTGCAGTGAACACCTGTGCAACCAGATCTGGATACTCCTTAAATAGTACTTTGACTGCCAGGGACGGGATGCCGTCTGGTCCTGGGGCCTTTCCCGGCTTAAGTCTCGCCGCAGCCTTGAGTACCTCTGCTACCGTTATCGCTGGGGGCTCGTCCCCTTCTCCTGAGGGTGCCTCTGGCGTGTTATATTGCTCCCTGTCAAAGCGAGCGTGTTTTGGGAAGAGTTTGTTTAAAGCCTGGCTGATTTGCTCCTTTGTGAGCACAGCCCTGGGCTTTCGTGCGTTACTCCCTTTTATTATCTTGTAGGGCTTCCCCCAAGGATCGCCATCGATTTCCTTGAGAAGGTTGCGCCATCTATTTGTCTTGCTATCAATAATTGCTTGCTTCAATGTGGCTCTACATTTTCGATAGTTAACCAAAGCTTGAGCTTCATTCTCTAAGGTCTTGTGTGGCTTTTTTAGTTTACGCCTTGCTCTGTTGCAGTCAGACCTCTTTTGCGCAATGGTCGTGTTCCACCAGTAGTTTGGCTGTAAGTTCGCCCGCTTTGGGTGTATGGGCTTTGTAGCTCGAGCACATGCCGTTATTAGAAGCTCTTGCAGCTCCTCTGGGGTTTGGGGTAGTCCAACGTCGGCAATTGTATTACTGATTTCTGCTCTAAAGGATTTCTCATCGGATATCCTGTAGCGAGCTTTAATGCTTGCGGGTGGCCTGGGTGTCCGCGCCTTTACTTTGAACTCTATGCAGTAGTGATCGCTGAGGTTTTCTTCTTCAGTGAGGACTTTCCAACTCGTTATTTTACAAGCCAGCGTGTCATCGCAAAGCGTTAAGTCAATATGAGAGTATTGGCCTGCCCTGTGAAAAGTAGGTTCCTTGCCTTTGTTTTGTACGTATATGTCATGACTAGCTGCCCAATCGAGTAAGGTTCTTCCTCTTGTATCCGTTTTCTTTGATCCCCATGTTTCACTGGCTGCATTAAAGTCGCCCGTGAGTAGGGTTCCCAATTCTTTACTGGTGTCGCGTACTGAGTCTCCGAGTTCAGTAAGAAACCTTTCAAATTCCTCCTGTGAGCAGTTCGGGCTGATGTAGCATGAGTATAGTCTCCACTTGTTGGCTACGTCCACCCACACGTATCCTGCTCCTTTTCCGTGTTTGGTTATTGGTAGTGAGCCGGTGTTAATGATAGCAGCGCTAAGCGTTAGATCATTGTACCAACCTGCTCTTGTGCTTGCTCTACTTTTATTTGGTTCACTGATAGAAACGAGGCTTGCGTTGCGTCTAGCTGCTATTTCCTCTAGCATGTCATGCGCTAGTCTGCTCCTATTACAGTTAACTTGAATTACATTGGTCTCCATTTTTATTGGTTGGCAAGGGTTTGTCCGTCCGTGTCTTGAAACCGAGCGGCTCCTCGAGCACCCTGTTCCGTCCATCCCTCTAAGTTTGTCCTGCTCCGGCGAGCGTCCTTCCTTGAAGCTTTTTTCTGCTCCGCAGTCAGTTGCTCTCCTTTTTCTGCTTGTGGGGAGATTTGCTGGTCGGTCTCTGTCTCCTGAGCGGCCGACTCAGTTTTGCCACCTCTATTAGCTTGTGCTGCCTGCTTGGCCGCATGTATTGCTTGTTTCCGTTCCGTCAGAATTCGGAGGTAGCTGGGGCATGCAGTAGATCTGGCGCGGTGACCTACATTTCCACAAACGTAACACTTGGGGGCTTCGGCCTCGCAGTTTCGGGCGACGTGTCCGGCGTCGCCGCACCTGTAGCATATCTGGCTTTCGGCTTTATTGTTCCTGCATTCCCTGGTTGTGTGCCCTATGTCGTGGCAGTTATGGCAAGTTGGCAGGGTAATCCATTCCTCAGGCCTGCTATTGAAGCCTCCTAACTTGAAGGTTTTCCTCGCCAGGAGCTTGCGCGCATCCTGCTTTGGCAACGTTACTAGACATTGCCAGCTGCCCTTCTTGTTAGGTCGCGGAGCCTCTGTGCGCATATGAGTCGATTCGTGAAGATTCAGGGTCTTCCGGATCTCTGTCCTAATGGCCTCCGCGCTTATGAAAGGGTTAACATCGCGCAGGACAACCGTCATAGTAGGGCCAGTGACCACTCTGGTATCAACCTCACCCCCGGTACCTTGGCGTAGTACAGCAGCAAAGGTGGCGGAGCTGCCAGCCCTTTCCTCCGCTATCTTGAGGATAAGGTCTCCGGTACGAGTGGTTCTAACGGGGCCAATTCGCACACCATTTTCAGGCTTTCCGACAAGCGGACGGATCTTGTCAAGCATCTCACTTGCCGAGGTTCCTTCTTTCGCCCGGATTCTCACTGACATCATTTCAGTCTGCGCGTTCCGTGGGCCGGTAGTACCTACGTCTGGCTTGGGCCTTCGCTGTCCCTCGTTTGTGATGTCTGCCGAGCAGCCTACCTGCCTGCAGCAGGCCTCAGTTGCTCTTCGGAGCGATGTCCCAATCAACTCCTGGGATATATAGAGAGACACTGGTTCCAAGTTTGTCTTGTCGTGGCTCCTCTCAAGGGTCTTGCAGAGTATCTGCAGAAACCCTTGTGGAGAGACCTCTGGGCCTGTTACTCCGATCACCAGAGTGCGCGTTTTTCTACTAGGAGACGACGGTTTGTCCTCGCCAGATTCCAGGTCGGTGCCAACTAGCTCCAGTTGTTCGTTGTTTGTTAGAACGGCCACACTTCCCGCCCGAAGGGTGGACGCCGACTCAGCAAGCGGGAACTGGGTGGCGAGTTTTTTGAGGACAGCCCGGTCCTTTTCTGACTCTCTTGTAATGAGCATTGTCCGCACGTCTCGCGACGCTACAATGCTGTTATTCGAAAAGCGGGCGGCTTTGAATGTGGCTTCCGGCCAGTCTTGTCGAATAAGTTGGGTAGCGTCCTCAAGCGACGGCAACGCTGCCAGTTGTTCCTCGATGAGCTTAGCCGTTTGTAGATCTAGCTGCTCTTTATCTAGCTTTTTCTGGCACGTATTGCATATAAGGTTTTTGGGCGTTAGAAACCTTTCTAAGTGAGCCGATTGCTGTACTTTTAGGTCCTCAACCTGTTTGGCCAGACCCTCTGCCTTTGCCTTCCAATTGTCAGCCAGCATCGTGATTCTTTGCACTTGTGCCGTCTGTTCGGCGCTGGCTTCCTTTAGTTGCCTAATAGAACTCACGTGCTCTGCTTCACTAGCTTTCTGTTTTAATTCAAGCTCCCATGTGCATTTGTCGAGGCGAGTGATCGCAGCCTTGATGTCCGTTTGAGTAGTGGCATGTTTTTCTTTAAGCGCCGTAAGCTGCTTGACCACCTTCAATAGCTCACTCAAACCCCCTGCACTATCCTGCAGGCCCTCTTCGGCGCGCGTTTTCTTTGCCGCTTTGGCCTTTTGGCTGGCCACGGTTCGACCTGTCACACCTTGCGTAGCATCGTTTGGCGAAATCGCCATTGCTGCCGCTCTCTTTCGTTGAGTCTGCGGCGTTGCAGCAGACATTCTCTCCTTGTCCTCCGAGTCGTTGTTTGAGCCCGTGTCTTTCTCCGTCTCCGGTTCCGCTACTCTCTTCTCCAGCTCGTTTGGGTCTATTGTGAGAACAGCCGGGCCGGGGGACTGAGGCACACGGTCCGGACCCTTAAAGGGATCCATTCCTTCTTTTTTTTTTTTGCGGTTTACGTATTTATATCTGCGCTGCTGTACTATGTAATGCTATACATATATACACATATATATATATTTATATATACACACTGCGGTGTACTAGACAGTGCAATGTGGTACGGTCCTTATATAGTTCAATGTTATACTGCGCTAACTTATTTCAGTTGAAAAGTAGTTATTTCGTTCGAATTTGGATGGGCAGCGGGCCGCTCGAAGCCTCCCACCCGCTACTCGAGTAGTTTCGTTTTCGCTTCGTCTTGCAGAAGAAGTAACATTTAAGCTTCACAGCGGCCTAGCTCCACGTCGCTATGTCGCACGTCCACGCACAAAACACCAAAATGACCACTGAGTTTCACGGATCACTACAGTATCTCACTCTATGGATTAGTCTTGGTGCACTCACACGAGAAGCATGTTCTTTCGGAGCTTCGTAGTCCTAAGTCCGCATTCCTTGGCGCCAAACCTTTCACTTCGGCCTTTCACTTCAGAAATGCCACTAATGTTCACAATATCGATGTTCAACCATTCACTGCAAGTCAGTGCACCTACCTGCTATTACAAAGTTCACAATTGTTCCGCGTTGTGTGAGGCCCACTGTCGCTACTGAACTGACTAACACGATCATGCCAATTTGCTTAGCGAAGCACCTGTACTCGTGATCCCCCCTGACTCATTTTGCAACAACTGTCTTTACTATCTTTTGGCAAAAGGTGAAGCGAAAGTCTCTGTGTTCACTAATTTAGGATAACCTCTGTCGTTTCAGGAGTCATGTCCCACTCGACGTCGCCAGCGGCGGCAACCATTGCGCGGCGCTGAAGAGTAACAGAACCAATGATAGACAAAGAAGTCAGAGCTGGCCCTGAGGAGATGTTGCGGCGGCGGCAGCAGCAGTAGCAGGGGGATGCTCCACATTCTTATTTCAGTTGATTCGATGGCTTCACAAGACTCCAACACGTATAGCATGCTTAGAGGTAAACATCCGGGTATGCCAGAAACACGATCAGATCGGCCCCCTTCTGGTAGACTTTTGCAATCCTGTCCTGAACGGCCGCCTACCAGAATTCGCACTTAGTAATTTCTATGGAGCTAGCCTTTAAAAAAACTCGGGCGGAGATCGCCCGACTGCTAATACATGGCGCCGATTGTCGACAAAATTGCTTCCGTTCAACTATGTTGTGAAGCTAAAGAAGGCTGCGAGGCTGCTGTCTACGCTGCAAGTGTCTTTGTAAATATTAACTTGGTACCAAATGAAATGCTGATATAACAGGTTTTTGAAAATGCCCCCAATTCCTTGAAAAGGGATGTAATTATCGATGCTGTCAGATCATACATTCTAACAATGTACTTCGCAGCCTGCCAGGTGTACGGAAGTCCATCCAAGTCCCTACGGAACTCCCGCAGTGACGCAGTAGTCAGAAGTTAAGAGCAAGTCCTCGACGAACGGCAAAGTCCTTGACAGGCTATAGGTTAGCCTGTTTTGTGCGTTTCTAGGGAGGCCCAAAACTCACTTCAAGAACTTTGCCGTTACCGTGTCGATAGCGCTAAACTGCTGAGCAGATAGGTGTGCTTACTGAGAGCTTCCGTGGAGCCGGGATTACGGCCATGGCAATGATGCTGCTATTAATTCGTTGAGATACGTGGACCGATAAAGATGTGCTGCTTGGCCCCTCCCTCGGATCTAAACTTTAACATAACAGCTCCCATAAGAAGAGCCTCTGCAAAACTCGCCCTGAGCAGAACGTGCAAGCTATCCGATCTCTGGTGTTCCGATGTTTGAAATCCCTAAATGCGCATTTCGCATTTTACTTGATGCGAACTAGTCTCGCCACTAGGACTAATTTATATACTTCGCTGCGGGGACGCGTATGCCTAGAGGCGTTCTACACACATATGACGGGAAGCTACGACTGTGCGTGAAGCGGGCGTTAAATTTTAATCTGGATGGAGTACGTTGGAACCAGGCTGCTTTTCCCTATGGCCAGGTGGTTCCGTGGTACCCCGGAAGGACCCTTGTGTGGGGCAACCGTGTAAGACACGCTGGCGCTGTTTTACAGAAGCCGAGCTTCGAGATCAGCATACGCCGCTGCCAGTTTAGTGGAGCAGCAAAAAAGTACCCCTAGTTATAGGCAACCTTTATAGTGCAGCTAGTTGCGATAGAAACATTGGGGGTCATAGGCGAAGCAACAGTAAGATTTCTGAGAGAAATTAGGAAAAAACGCTTGATGAGAATGATGAAAAGAGGACGGGGATTTTTTTATGCAAAGAATATAATTGAAGTGCGACGTGGAAATGCGGCCGCGTTAGTAGGCTTGCTGTCCTCAGGCACTGGTTTACTGGGGTTGATCTGATCATGTATGAAATATATGTGTAGAATATATATCTTTATGTGCATAACGTATATCTATATGTGTATAATGTATATTCAATTTCAATTCAATTCAGACGTGGTTTATTTACGGAACTGCATACATTCACATGCTTAAGTTCTCGTTATGAAAAGTGGTACAAGGGTTTGGGAATAAAAGGAGAAAAAGAAGAAGATAAAGCTGCAGATAATACCTATACCATATTATTGGCGATACTGACATACAAGGCAAAGGAGCACACTGAGCTATAACTTCATAAACATTATAACTCGAAATGACAAGTGAAAACTAAGGAGTTAGATCATCGCCCTCAGTAGATTCCCTTTCTCCGTCATGCATTCCTATTTAAAAGCCATATTTTGACGTCTCGGGTAAAGCAGGTCAGAAACTTCGAGTGACGGATTTCATGCGGGATACTCTCCCACACGACGGGCAGTCTATATACAAGAGATTGGGTACTAGATCTTTTCTGTACCCGAGGTATCACAAAAGTGGTGGCCCGTCGCGAGGTTTTCCGCCGCTGAGGGACTAGAGGGAAGGCAACCTCAACAGGTACTAAACTACGACTGATCTTGAAGCCGAAAGTACCTACTTGAAGACGATACAGCGAATCGATGGATAGGATCTTATAATCACAATATATATATATATATATATATATATATATATCTAACAGATTGGCTACGTCTCATCCCAAATATAGCCCTCAGTGCATCGTTCTGCATGACCTGAGCCCGATGCAGAACGTGATCATAACCACTTCCCCACAAGAGAATGCCGTAAGTGAGTACCGGCACAAACAGTGTTTTGTAGATCAATATCAGACCATCCAACGGAACTCCCACACGACGTAAACGTCGCAAGGCCGATATAACTGCATAACATTTGGGTGTTATATAATCAATATGAGCCCGCCAACTTAAACCATCGTGTAAGATGAGGCCTAAACATTTAGTAGTTGACGAAAACTTCAGACCGAATTCTGAAAAAAGCCGATCAAGATCCGCCCGCAACTTTAGTTGAGGAGAGCGAAACAGAGTGAGACTAGTCTTGCTAGCATTAACAACGAGGCCAAAATAATTAAAGATTTTGATTACCTCCTTCACTTGAGATAGTGAGCGCGGTATATCGAGGGCTGGAGAGTCAACCCTAAATAAAAGGATCTCTGGATCTCGACATACAACGTGGAAACGCGGCCTCCGTTCGGGGCACACTTCTGAAGTGGTCTCGGCCTAGCCTAGACGAGGCGGACACGTGATAGTCACAATACATACCCGCTAGGCACACTGGCTTAGCTAATCTCTTGTAATATGTGTCCCACAAACATAATGTAATATACGAAAAATAAACCCTAAATAAAAGTGAAGTATCATCGGCAAAAGCTAGCGGTTTACCAATGCTCTCTTTTTCAATATTAAGCAGAATGAAATTAATGAAAATCAAAAAAAGAAACGGTCCTAGCACCGATCCTCGTGGAGTTCCAATATTAACAGATCTCCACGAGGAAACCACTTGCCCTATACGAACGGACTGCAATCTAGAGGATAGAGATGAATTAAACCACTCTACTGTACCTGCAGAACACCCAAGGTTTTGCAAGATTTGAAGAATGAAATAATGGCGAACGCAATTGAATGCCACAGTGACATCAAGAAAAACGCCTAGACAGGCTTTTGTCGATTCAACGGAGTCGGTTACAAACTGCCAGAGATGCGCGAGTGCCAGGCCCGTGGACCGACCGTAAATCCAAATTGATTAGGCAAAAGAAAGCTGCAGGATTCGAGGAAGTGTTCCAGCTGCAAGAGAGCAAGCTTCTCGAATAGCTTTGAAATGCAGTCAACCAAGCTGATAGGTCGGTAGCTTTTAAGCTCCGCAACGTCGCCTTTCTTTTTGTAAATAGGTGTAACAAAAGAAGCCTTAAGGGCGGTTGGAAACACTCCAGATGCGAGTGAAAGGTTCGCTATGTGCGTAAGAGGACTAGCAATGTATGGAGTACCAAGTTTTAGAAGTTGAGCAGGAAGTCCCGTTGCACCGCAGCTCCAGCTCCGTTTCTGCTTAAGTAATATCGAGGTCACCTCAATTACTGTTACAGCGCGAAAACTGAAGGTAACGTCATTACAGGACCAAAGGTTCCTTAATCGCGGTCTAATATCATCCTCAAGACTCAATGAAGAGACCGTCTCCAAACCCACCGACACGAAGTAGCGGTTAAATTCGTCGGCTATTAAAACAGGATCTGTGGAAGTTTCTCCTGAAGAGGTGACAAGAGCAGTAGGCAACTCGGCCGAGCCTTTATGTTTACCACAGGACCTGTTAATGAACTGCCAGAGACGGCAGGAATCACCACGTAAGGTATCAAACCGCTCCTTATAGAACGCTGAACGAGCAATACGAACAGCGGTTTTGTACCTTTTCTGGCTCACCAGATAAGCATGTTTACTTTCTGGGGAATTAATCTTTTTGTGCCTAATGTACATTTTGTTGGCATACTTTCTGAGGCGACGCAGTCCTGGCGAGAACACAAACGTGTCACCTTTTGACGCCTCCGTACGCTCTATGAGATGTAAACTGAAGGATGTGTTATAAATACTCCGAAGGGTTTGTTGAAAATTCTCGAACGCTAAATTAACATAATTTGAATCATAGACATTGCTCCAGGAAATATCACTTAGGCAAGTTAAGAAGGTACCCACACCAGCAGCGTCGTGAACCCGGGTGAAGATGGAAGTAGCGGCCTGAAGCGTCGTTGAAGTTTCTCCGCATTTGAGCAGGGAGACGGCAACAGAAAAGTGGTCCAAGAATGACAACGTATTTAAAACCACTGGTTGAACTTTAGAGAATGTAGAACAGCCCCTAATTGCAATATGATCAATGCAAGTTCCAGAAAGAGGTCTCGTGACACGATCGATGAGATGCATTAGGTCGTTGCTAGTGAAGAAGGATATATATTTCAACGGCGGGGGACTAGCGAGCAAGTTAA
This sequence comes from Dermanyssus gallinae, assembly GCA_003439945.1. Taxonomy (NCBI): domain Eukaryota; kingdom Metazoa; phylum Arthropoda; class Arachnida; order Mesostigmata; family Dermanyssidae; genus Dermanyssus; species Dermanyssus gallinae. Next base: position 8,164 of record QVRM01004530.1, on the reverse strand, counting down.
CGTTCGAATCACCAAGGAGCAAACACGGAAGTAAAGAGTTAGATGGTAGAATATCATCTAATCGGTCAAGGAGAGTATCCCTATGTAGAGTACTTCTCGAGTAAAACCCAATGATAAATCCTTCGAATTCGGACCCTTTCCAAAGATGTATACGAAGAGCTTGAACACACCCATCAAGGCTACTAAGCACTAGCGTGGATACAATCACACAGGTGGTACGGACATAGATTCCGACACCGCCTCAAAGCTTAGGCGTTTTACGATTGGATGTCACTAAGCTGAAGCCGTCAATGGCGAACAGAGAGGCATCGATGTCTTTTAGCCAAGTCTCGCTTATCACTGCTACATCTATGGATGACCACTCATCACAGAGTGCGCTGCTCAGGTGTTCGTGTTGCCCCGATTTTTTTAATCCCTCTGTGCCAGCATTAAGATGAATTGCTGTAAACGAGCTAGTCACGGGGGGAAGGTCGTGCCAGTCCTCGCAACTAGAAATATTAGAACAACTTCGTGGATCAGGGAGTATAAAATCGAGCATTAAGATAGTAAGAGAGAGCCAATTCAGGCTGATGGGATAGTGTAGCCTTAGGTTAAAAATGCTGATAAAAGCGGAGAGCTTGCCACAAAGAAGCTACTCAGACTGGCCGCAGCCTTCGGACAAATGGCTTTAAAAAATGTAATAAGAGGTTGAACAATTGCAGGAAGTTGCTTGCTCTCTGCAGGTACAATCTTCTTGGGTTTTTGTGGCCCTCTAAGTAGAGATGGCGTCCGTTGATAGGAGTTTGTTGATTTCTTCTTCGATGGCATGGGCTTCTTCGAGGAGATCTCAAAAATTCCAGGCAGATTCGCCCGAACTTCGGGACCTGAAGAAGTCTCCACGACTAGGGACCGGACCACAGCTGCATAGGAGGCCTTAGCGGGGCCCGATTGACTAGATGAGGTGACTTGAGGCTTATTTGGAGGGCATGAGTCCACTGTGTCCAGGACATTTAATGATTTGGCATCCGGAAGCTCCATATTGACTTGATGTATCAGCCTACATTCCATAAGAGCTTTCCTTTTTTCAATTTCACAAGCTCAAAGAGGACAGGCCGCTGATTGAGACGGATGCGGCCCTTTACAGTTTACACATCGATTTAGCGTTCTTGCTACTAGCCATAATATGACCCGGTAGGCCGCACCGCTTACACAATTGGCTGTTCCGACAGTTGGCGGCCGTGTGCCCAAGTCTCAGGCAATTATAACAGGCAGTGGGGGCTCCGGCGTGAAGGACAACTTTATGCATCTTGAACGCCAAAAATACCTCGGGAGGCGGTAATTTATTAAACTGCAAGATCACCCGGTCCGTGGGTACCACAATAGTTTCCTCGCCGCGCTTCCTTATGTAAGACTCTCTTTTTGCCATTGTGACACCGACATCCTTAAGAGCAGACGTGATATCCTGCTCTGAAAAACCTTTATCCACGTCAGTAATTCTAGCTCTGTAACAGCCTAGATCATGACTTTTTACTAATATAGGCACGTTGAGCAAGGACGATAGCTGAGTGGCCTTGGCAACCTCCTCAGCAGAACTGAACCATACATGAAAGAAGCCAGATCTTGTTTCTGGCTTGCAAGCCGGAAAAAGTCGGTGCACGTCAGCACAAAGCGCTAATACATCTTCATCGAATGGTTCAGCGACTTGCACTAGATTACCATCAACGACCCGGTCAGCCCTGCGTCCGATGACGACTTTGAAGATACCTTTTGGCGGTCTATACTCGGACGATCTAATAGCGCCGATCTGTTTCTTCAGAGTATCCAATCTCTTTGCAGTATTTTTATTCACGACCGTCATCCAGCCATTTTGTGTTTCATCGATCGACAATTGCGTCTCTTCATCCGCGACGGCCGTCGGAATATCAACTGCGTTAGACTCATTAGAAACCTCGCTATTCGAGCCAGAACCAGTTGGCATATTGACGCACGGTGCCGTTATATTTCGATCACTCATGGCTTTCGCGGCGCGAGTAGAGCCCACTCGCCTCTCTTTCTTCTCTATCCTGACCGCAAGAATCACGTTCCTCTTCAGCGTCGCCACTGCTCGCCCAGTCACCATGATTGATGGCGAGTGGGAAGAGCGAGAGGCAGCAGGATATTGCTGACCAACCGGGACAAGATGTTTATAAACAGAAGGCCGTGGCGCCACCCCGATGAAGAACAGCTGGTATGTCGTCACTGCACTGACAGATACTTAGGTACGTTGAATCAGCTGGCCAGTCAAGCACTTCCGCCCATTGCCTTAATCGACGGAACAAAAGAGCATGGCAGGACAAAAGAGATACACAATACACTCTACACGTAGAAGCCGTCGCCGCTAGAACCACCTCATAAGGCGCCCAACACGTCTCGACCAGCTCCAACCGGAACTCAGAGTGGAGTACATCCGAGTCAAGCAAGCGGCGCATCCAACCGCCACCGCCGAATCGAGACAACACAGCACAAGGCGAGAGTCACTCAAAGCATGACCAAACACCTCGACGTTCGAACGTCGAATGAATATATCTATATGTGTATAATGTATATCTAGATGTGTATAATGTATATCTATATGTGTATAATGTAACCGATCACTAATTCGTTTATTCTCTAATAGAGTGGTCCGGTCACTCATCTATCGATACATTTAATTTTAAGAACACCTTTTTTAGATCAACGAGGGGACATATTTCGTATAAAGCGTATTGCAGATCATATACGCAATATTATCGTTACAGGTTAAATGGCTCTTTGTTCTTCAAAGTTATGGCCACTCTGTGAAAGAAAATGTTATTCACCCTTCATAAACTAGCTACTACAACAGTTGATTCATTCCGCTTCTAAGATTGCTTGATTGTGTGTTAAAAAAATTGTCGCCTTGTTAGATTTTGAGATACAGTTAAGCAATATTGATGTAATTCTGTCATTGAAGGCAATGCCACACAGCCCTTTATAATGCTACACCACAGCGAACCACTTGTATTAAACCAGGATTATACTCGCTCAATTACTCCAATATGTTTTGAATGTATGGTCACCGAGCAATACGTTAGTTTTAGTATTCCTAATGTATATCTCCGTAGAACTCTAAAAAATGCAGGTTGTTTCACTGTAAAGCATCGAAAAAATGCGTTCAGACTACAGTCGCTAATCTAAACCGTATCTCTTAACACGGTGACGTAAAACAGTACAAAAATAAGTTAGCAAAAAAAATAAAAACAACTTGTTTGAGCTAATAATGTCAATTGGTTAGTAACTTAAGGTTTATATATGTGTTTTTTTTACCACATTACGTATTACAGTATATATATATATATATATATATATATATATATATATTGAGCGATACTCATTGAGAATAGATGATGAGCTGAACCGCTAACAAGGGCTATTGGGGAAACCATAGATATTTTAACATGCCTTCCTCTGCGATGTTTATCCAGGAGCGATTTAAGATCATAAGCATACAACTCGAGGGCTGCCAGAGATGCGTGTATCCTCATGCATTCCCGAGATCACCCACAAAGAAATAAGAAACAAACAAAAACTAAAAACACACAGCTTGTGCTATGTTTTTCTCTGAAGAAGAATATCTTCTAAGGCTATTACGAACATTCAAAATAAAATTGACACGAATCCCGTATCTGCTAAAACTGTTGTGTCAGTCAAACATTGTAAGGGCGAATGCTAAGATAAATAGAAATTCAGCTAATTGAACGGTAATTTAACTTTAAATAGCTAAGATTTTGATAAAAGCTTACGGTAGTTATTATTCGAATGCTCTCTTGTTATTAACATTTCCTGCCCAGCCTTGTGCCATGTCGAAGTGGTATATAGTCAACATATATATAGTCAACGACAACTTTCTCCGGTATTATGCAAGCAATTGAGGCTTGAGCAACCGCCGTATAGTTGTCAGCATTAGTATTTTTTTTTTTTAAACACGATCGTTTTCATATGACCTCGCAAATATGAGATTAAGAGGTTCGGAGACGACGTGCGCAAGTTTGTTATAGAACATTGGGAAAATAATTTCTGGTGTTGAACGGTATTTATTTAGAAATTCCCTAAATGTGTGAGCAAGATGTTAAATTCCAATAAGACCAAAGGAAGCAAAAAATCTTCGAGCGAGTGAATATAGTTCTCAAGTGTGTTATATATGTCATTAGCATTGCGGCACCTAGAGAACAGCACCCTCACTGGTGTATCGAACAAACGGTATTCAGTGCTGTCATAATCGTCTATTTAGGAATTGTTGCCACAACCTTCTTGACTAGCAGATATCTTATCGGACAATATAATAAAACAGCTGACAGCATCGCGGTTTGACGGAATGGAAGATTTATCTGTCAGTGGATCTGATGACAAAAAGAAGTCTGCAAGGGCATCATTGATAGAGGCGTTCACAGTATTAGCGTGCACCTGTAACTTGATCAACCATTTTAGCAACAACTTATATATTGCCAACTAATCTCCGATTTAGTCGCTTCACATTGCATGCCTGTTGATGTAAGCCACTTGTATCGCAAGCGGCTTACATGCCTGTTGATGTAAGCTACTTTTATCGTAAGTGGCGCGTCACCTATCGAAGAAAAGAAATTTAGACCATTTGAGGCTTCCACGAGTATACAAACACCGCCACCCTTTACGACCATCACGATCAAAAATAGTTTCGGGGCTGGCTCTCAGACAAGATTTATCGTCCATGGAACTGCTTTGCGCATTGATTCACAGACGGACCCCCATAAACACAATGTGCAACGGTGGGGCTCGAACCCGCGCACCTATGTGTCTCCTCCGGTCGCGAGGCGCAGACGTATGCCACCACGCCACCGGGCTCGACTTTGTATCACGATCAAAAGCGTCGTATCTATGGTCACATGACAACTCCTTATTTCCCTACCATATCTCCGTTATAAAAACAATACCAATGCCATGTAAATATGTATAACCATTGTAAAGATCAACAGAGCCAGATTTGGCAAATGAGCGAGCATTTAGATATTAGGTAAGTCAAAAAGTTCGTCGGCTTTTTACCCAATTTTAAAGAGCCTTATTTATGCAGACAACAGTATTTTTATTCAATGATATATTGACCGTTTTGTTCGATAACCTTCGCCCATCGCCTCGGTAGATCCATGATTCCTTTCTCCCAGAACGTCTTGTCCTTCTCGTCGAAATACTGAGTGAGGTGATTTTTTATAGCCTCCAAAGATTCAAATGTTGTGCCATCAAGGGAGTTCTGGAGAGACCTGAACAAGTGATAATCAGATGGTGCGAGGTCGGGATTATGAGCTGGGTGCGGCAGCACATCCCAGTCAAACTACGCCATTTTTTGCCGGGTGGCCAAACTTTTGTGTGGTGTCGTCTTATCATGTTGAAAAGTGACGCCCCACCTGTTTGACAATTCCGGGCGCTTCGTTGCTACTGCAGCCTTCAAATCTTCGAGTTGTCTGCAGTAGACGACGGAGTTGATCGTCTGACCCATTGGAAGCAGCTTAAAATACACGACGCCCTTACAGTCCCACCAGCAGCACAGCATAACCTTCTTCTGATGAATTTCGGGTTTAGGGATAGCTGCGGCCTGAGAACCTCTGGGGACCCAACTTCTTTTCTGTGTTACGTTTCTGTAGAGTATCCATTTTTCATCGCCGGCTATCAATCTCCTCAGAAATGGCTCATTCGAGTTCTTCCGGAGGAGTGCGTGACAGGTATCAACTCACCCTTCAGGCTGCCTATCATTGAGGTCGTGTGGTAGCCAGATATTCCGCTTGCACGAGAAACCTGCATCATGGAGGCGATTCCAAACGGTTCCGTGGGAGACTTCCGTTACATCTTCAATTTCTTTTATGGTCAAACCTGGGTTCGAAGTAACCAGGCTTATGACTTCGTCGGTCTCCACAACATTGGGTCGTCCTGACCTCGGCTCATCTTCGAGATTGAAGTTTCCAGCTTGAAACGGGGCGAATCGCTTTTCGACTGTGGATTTGTGTACTGCGTTTTCGCCGTAGACTGCACATATCCTCCGGGTTGTTTGCGCTGCACTTATGCCTTCACGGTAGGAGAACAACATAATGTGTCGAAAATGCGTATTTTTGTCCTCCATTGCAAACAGCTGCCAATTCCGCAAACGAAACGGTAAAGTTGGAACCGGTATACCGTCGCGCCGCCACAGGTCTGCTCCTGAATGTAAACACCCAGCCGCACTCTCAGGCGGCCCTGCTGCAGAGCGCGGGAATTTCAAAAATGTGGTCCCAGAAAGCCGACGAACTTTTTGGCTTACCTAATAGAAACATTTATTTGGCACTTAGGTAGAAACATTTAATTAGTAACCTTGTTCACAAATTTCACAAAATGTATTTTTGTTGCTTTCTGAATTACTCTATTTTTTGCCTAAATGGATAGTAGCTTTGGGTGCCATTAGCCCAGCAACCGGCAGTACGCATTGCAAATGTACCCCGCCGGCATACATATATTGGTCGTAGAACATAGTTATTATTAATTTTCTTGCAGCTTCTAAAACTAAAAACAGTAATTTTTGTCTCAAGCTGCTACTGAAACGAAGCACAACAATTAGACGAAATTTATCGCGCTATAAAAAATTGTATAAGATCTTTTTGTGCACTCTGCATTTATTTTCAGGCAACCTCTATGGAACGTCAGTTTTCTACATTCACTTTTAATGCAGAAACGGCTATTCTAAATATCATTGCAAGCGTATTATAGCACCTCTAAAAGAGTGAGTTTCACACTTCTGTTCAACCCGCACGGCCTTAACAATATGTGACCTCAGTCTGTTTTACTTCAACTGCCGGCTATTAAAACCTCATCTGAATAGTTAGTGATAAGCGCCGCACAGATTTAACACAAAACTCGGGCAACTTCTGACTCATCACCACCATCAAGGATCACTATGTATGCCGCCGTCAATTGAGTCATCCGATCACTCATTTTTTCATCGATTGAGTCATCCGACAACTCATTTACCCATCAATTTATAGATTTAGGCAGACCGCTGGACAACCAACCATTCAATCAGTGACTGATCCAACTCATTTTTTCATTGATCAGCAGTGGCGGTAGCGGAAAAAGTAGTACGAATATTCACTTTCTGCTTGCTCAGTTCTCTGCTGCCAGTCAGAAAAAGTAATAACGTCCATCTATTTACTAGCTAAATAAGTCATCCAGTCACTTAATTATTTATCCATCTATTCACTGATCGAGTCATTCATCATCCATCCCTTGGTAAAGGCATCTAATAACTAATTGATTTATCCATTCACAATCCGATTACGGATTAACTCATTTGCTGATTGAGTTATTTATCACGCATTTATTTATCCATCCGCTACTTAAGCCATCCAATCACTTATTTCACCATTCATCTAGCCGCTGACTAAGTTCTTTAACCGCTCGTTTAACTATCCGTTCATTTACACGTAAAATTAGCCTTACGGATGTTGGGCTATCACCCAATAATGAATGCATTCATTCAACTCATTCGTTCTATTCATCAAAGACGAGAGTAGTGGGAAGAGCAAGATAAAATATTCTCCTTTTGCGTACGTATATCTATTTACTCGGGCAGCTCTTTGTTGGCTCATAATCTCCTCGCTTAACACAAAACATGTGCATATATGCATGTATACACTGCGTACAGGGACTTCCACCTTACAACATATATATATTTTTTAACGCTCTGACAACTACATTTTAGACGCTCGTAATGGGCTAAGTTGCCTGTGGCACGATAGCGTCTAAATGCATCTATCGTCATCGCGTTCTCGTACTGGAATTACATAGGCTTTCTCCAGCAGAGGTATCTAGCAGCAAGGCAATGACAACCACGTCCAACAAATTCTACCAGCACGGCCAGGGTATTATACAAAATATAAAACCGATTTACATTCCGATATATGCTTCAAACAAGACCATACTCAGAAAGCCTTTAGAATGCAGATGAAGTTCCAGGCCATTGACTGGAACCACCATTTTCTTCTAAACGAATAGCAGAAGCATGTATTAGGTCTACCCATAAGATTTATGATTTAGTAGATTGGTTTTTTATTTTTAATACAAATAACAGTAGCAATATTATAATAATTTATAAAATATCAGGAGACGTCTCCCAAGGAGGCGCCATAGT
>QVRM01004529.1:0-22908 GCA_003439945.1 Dermanyssus gallinae | reverse complement strand
TCTTCGGCACAACCGCTTCTGCGGGACTACATGGAGCGACAATAGTTTTACCGCCAGCTCCCACCTGTACTCCATCCAACGTCGTCCCCCTCCTCAATAGGCGTTCCCTGTACCGCGACTTGATTCTTCCCCATTAAAATTGTGTCTCCTGGTCTTACTGATGGCATCGGTTTGTCAACGGAAACCTCAACCGTAGCGTTTGCTGCGCCATTGCTCTGCTCTTTTGTTTCGCTGGCATCCTCCGTGCTCGCTGGGGAGCATTCAGATTGCGATACACGCATACCTTTGCTGCGGGCGTCTTCCGCCGGGCTTGACGCGGCCCGCTTTCCACAACTCGTTTTTGAATGACAAGCTGAACCGCCCGTATCACTGATTGATCCAACAATGCGTTCATCCCCTGCCACTGCGCGATCTACCTGCAGCGACATGCGTGCTTCAGGTGGCTCCTTCTCTTGCCGTTTCGTCGGCGTCCGTTGCACGACCAGCTCCTGCGCCGCACCTGTTTACAAACAAGGTATTGCTTGTTTACAGGCGGACGCGAGGCGGACTGCAAATAGCGTTCGATAATATATAATATTGCTTACCGTAACGGGGTTGGAGGCCGTGGCGACGCCAATGATGAAGTTAGAGATGGAGGTTGGTGGTGGTGACTCTGGGTGATCGTTAACTGAGGTGAATGATGAAGAAGATAATGCTAAAGGTGTTCCGATCATGATGATGATGGAGATGATGCTGAAGGTGTTTCGATGATGATGGTGAAGCTGCTCCAATGACGATGATGCTGAATGAAGAAACTAATGAAAAAGGCTAAGCACAGCGATGATAATGATGACTAGGATGTTGAAGGTGAGGATGAAGATGAAACAGAGAAAGGTGAAGATGGAGATGAGACTGACGATGATGGCGATGAAGGTGGTGATGCTGACTGTGGAGTGCTGATAATAACAAAGGGTCGTAATGGCGACAGAGTGCTGGCAAGTGATTATGAAGTTGAGAGGTGATGATGATGATGATGACAATGGCTGTTCAGGTATACACTGCACGTATAGATAATGCGCACCGAAATTAGCAGCAAAGTTTCACGCTAGTTGACTCCTCTGGTCTCAAAGGTTGCTAAGCTCGCGAATGTCTATGGATTTCTACACTAAATTCTAAATTTAGAGATACTTTCCAAGAGCCACACACGAACACGTCTGCACCGGTGAGATCGTAAACAAACACTGATGAAATGGTTACAATGGTTTGGTTTAGCGGGGAGTGGCTGTGGCCATAGCTGTACGATCTATGTCAGTTCACTTGCATGCGTTTGGTTTCATTTATGACTTGGCGTATTAGTTTGTCACCTATTATTTGGCTAAGAATATTGTTCACACTCTTCCTAGCTCGTCGCACTTTAGCACGATGTGTTTTACAGATTCTTTTCCCTGATACCGGCCCTAATATCAGCGAAGAGCCCGTTTGTGTAGAAAATACATTTTCAGCCGTATTTTAGCTTTGCAACATCCGACTGCAGCTTTGTAGCATATTCGAGATCACGCACTAGGTGCGAAACATTATTATGACAGCTCCTGTATCAAGAAACTAAACTGAGGTCGGAGACCCGGAAGAATCTGATTTTTATCAATTCAGTATTTATTTCACCATAAAATTGGTGGACAGTTAATTCATGTTTCACAAGGTGTCACGATCTGACACTTCGGTCTCACAATATGTATCTAACTGTGGATGATAATGACGTTCCGCAAACATCTGCATATACAAGTACATGATAGCGTCCAATATCACACTCTCTACAGAAGCTACAAACACAATCTTCAATATTAAAATAGCTGGGCTTCATGCATATGTGATGGTGATACCCGTGCCAAGTTGTTCGGCAGATTAGCAAACGGTTCTTTTGCATGGCTCTTTTCCATCTCTGTGAACAAAAAGCCGGGCTAGCAGTATAGTTCTCCGCCACAAAATTAAAATTTCTGTTCTCTCTATAGGCTTGATAATTTGATCTTTTATAACATCTTGTTTCAATCCGAGCTAAAGAGCTATTGACTCCTTCAGCCGAGCCTATGCATCCACAGGTTCTTCTCTCAACTGTATACATTCGTGCAACATTTGAAGAATGCTATGATTGTTTTGCTTTGCATACGCAAGAACGAACTTCTCTCTGAACTCGGCATATGTTGTAACATTGATGCCATAATTTACTATTGTCGGGCCGCGCCAGACAGTTTTGCCAATAGTACCTGCTTGATCTGGGCTTCGTTCCAGCCCCTAACTTTTTGCGCGCACTCAAAGCGTCTTAGCCATTCTTTACCCAGCAACGATCCATTTCCTGAAAATGCTTCCAACTGTGCTGCCACATCAACTACCGGTGATGTTATTGCTGCTGCAGAAAAATCGGCCTCTACAGTTGCTGTTCCACGATTTCTCTAACTGACAAGACTCAATGCATCCCCCAGCTATTTCGCCATCGGCTCTGCCATCTGTCCGTTTACTTGCGTTTTCTTTTCTCTTTCGTCGACGCCTGACATCTTGCCGCCTAATTTCCGACACACCGTCCACCACACTCAGCCGATCTCTTCGGATCGCCGCCACTTGCTGCGCCGGCAACCACCAAGTTCACCCTACACGACGACACGAATGTCGTCACGCAAACGACAAACAAATTCGATAAGAGCAACGAGCTACAACAGCAACCAGCAACAACACCAAATGAATCAGCACATTTGGCCTCCCACGGCACGCTACACTCCTCGTAACTCCACCGAAACGACAAGATTCACACAGCCTGAGAAATTACCTTACTGACCCCACTTCTAACTGTAAAACGGGCGTTACTAGGGTCAAAAGAAGACATCAGATTGTGCTACTAACTCAATTGGTTTATTTCAACCGCTGATTCACCTGCCGTCTTACGGCTTCTCTCTGTCACACCGTAAAGCTCGCGTGACCTACACGCGGCACGTAGTTCACTCCGTCTCATTCTCTTTTAGTAAGGTCTCTTCGCCGACTATTCTCTCGTTAACCACTACTGCTGGTGCAGCTGCTGTACTTCCGTCAGCGACCATTAGAGGAAGCTGACGGAGTCATGACATGCACACCTTAGCTATGGGCTGCTCTTCCTCTTCTCAGTAACATCAACAATCATAGTCATCTGTTTCCCAATCATGCAATTAATATTATTATTTTATTGTTCTGGGATAAGAGCTCGGAAGCGTCTACCAGTTCAGGTTGAAATTCTATAGGTTACTGCGTGTGGAGCGTCATTGAGCAAGAGTCTCAATACAAAACTCATAGGCATAACAACACACATTTGCGTACTGCCTCCAAATAGCGGGCATTGCAAATCTTGTTGTCACCATTTCCATCTCCGTTCCATCTCATCATCATCATCATCATAAGGAATTTAGATAGATAGACAAAGTCACTAACAAGAAGCAGTGGTGGTAGTGCGGAACAAAGAAAGAGTTTCTCTCACACAAACATGACAGTTATATAATACATATATCAAGCACTAGAGATCGCTACTTAAATTCTTTCAATGAAACTGTGAAGGCATTAAATCAAGTTACCCACTTCTTCCTTTAGCTGAGCAGTATGACGTGTTGGTCCTTACTGAGACATGGGCCACCAAACCTACAGTCGTTCCAAGTTGGTGTATAGCGGAATGCCTGGGTGTACAAACAGAGGGAGCGGGCAGAACAAGTGGGGGAGTTGCAGTGTTGTTTAAGAGCAAGCTCGCTGGCGCAAAAACATGCTACAAAGAGGATAACTGCGTAGTCCTAACAGGAACCGCCATTAACGTCATTGCAATATATTCAAGTCCTTCAGAAGCTATTTCAACACTGTTGGAGAAATTAGTACTATGCCTTGACATGGTGGACTTACACAAAGTGACTGTAGTATGCGGTGATCTCAACTGTCGGCTTGACAAACCAAGATGTATAAGAACGGTATCACTACTCAACGCCTTGGCATCTCGCAGTATGTGGGTTATATCTACAGCTGAAGATTCGACATTCGTCGCGCCTCACGGACAATCTACTATTGACATTTTCGCCACAAATGCTAACCCATGTAATGTCAAGTACAGGGGGGTGCAGGAGAAGACTCTGGCGTTCGGCGCAAGGTGGCACCTACCCGTCGCAATGGAAATATTAATTGAACCTCAATCTACAGATCACAAGCGGCCTTGTCTAAGTCGCAATCTGAATCTCAGCCTTTTGACGGTTACCTCGCAAAACATATTCCCAGTGCCAACCGTGATCAACGTGGAATCCTATGCCACCAGCATTCGAAGTGCCATTACTGGCAGCGCTCGGCTAAAGCAACAAACGGAAAGCAAGCGAACAAACAGAAAGCACGCTCCATGGTACAATCAGGAGTGCGCTTCTTGCAAACGTTGTATGATTCAAGCATACATTTTAGCAAACATCCGCCCGGAGATGACTTATTTTTATACTAGACTAAGTCGTGACTATAAAAGAGTTGTAAAAAACGCCATAAAAGAATATGAGGAACGACAACAATACAAGCTGCTCCTAGAAGCGCAAGAACGACCTCATAAGTGGCTGCAGACAGACAGGCGCGTTACTGCGTGTCCTATCCCACATTATATACTAAATGCGCATTTCCGGCAAATGTTTGCCAGTGCCATTACCGTTCCGAGCTGCGCTCCTGTGATAATGTCAGTGTGGGACGAGCAAGTCACTGACGCCCGTCAAGCCCTGTCGCGGCCTTTTAGCAATTCTGAAGTTATCGACTCAATAATGAAAGCACCGTCCGGGAAGGCCCCGGGGCTCGATTTGATCACAAATGAGCATCTCAAGCAAGCGATTCACCTTGCGCCTTGTTTTACCAGACTTTTTAACGAGGTGATGAAAACGGTCCAACTACCCTCGGAATGGAAAACCAGTCTTCTAAGCATTATCCCTAAAGGAAAAGGAGCTTCGTTGGCACCGTCGTCTTACCGATGTATCGCAAAGAAGAGCGCAATCTACAAACTTCTATCGGCTATTCTAGCCCGTCGATTAGAACATTTTCTTGAGATTAACAGAAAGCTGCCGGAGCAACAACATGGCTTCAGAAGGGGCCGGTCAACAATGACAGCATGTGCTGTACTTCTAAATTCGATACAACGGGCGCTTCGAACTAAAGGGGCTTATCTATTTGCTGTATTTGTAGATTTTAAAGCGGCCTTTGATACGGCCGCACGAACAATTATACTTGACAAGCTGGCTTTTTGCGGGATCTCATTGAATATATTGGAGCTCATTAAAGGTATTTTACAGGAAGGACAAGTTATTATAGATGACGGAGGCGCTAAACACATGGCGATCTTACAGACCACTGGTGTTGCCCAAGGTGATAATCTTAGCCCCCTGCTGTTTTCGGTGCTGGTGAGAGACCTTCCTGAAGAGATACGGAGTCGGCACTCGCAGGTAGACGTCCTTATGTATGCAGACGACTTGGTGCTATATTCTCGCAGTCGATTCCATTTGCAACAATCCCTTGCGACCTTGCAGCATTACGTTCATCGAAACCAGTTGGAAATAAATTTAGATAAAACAAAGGCAATGAAGTTTAGACGTGGAGGGATATTGGCTGGAATCGATGAACTACGGTTAGATTCAAAATCTATAGAATTTGTCTCGAACTTCTCATACCTAGGGGTTATGTTCTCGTATCGAGGTACGAACTTCTCGAGGCACATTGATGAACGAATTCGGAAAGGACTACAGTCTTTTCATAGTATCCGAGACCCTCATAAAATTAGCCTCACTGCGTCCTTAAAAGGAACTTTACGTTCTCTAGTTGTCCAGTTGCCTCCGACCGTCTGCGCCAACACTTCATCGATGCATTCACAACAACAGATAGCACACCAGGGATCATCCCGTTATCGTGTGAATTATCGGATGAATACGAGAGTCTACTATCCCAGCAGATAGATGCTCCGTTCTCTCTTATGGAAGTTCAAAGTGCGATCGAAAAGTTGAAGAATAAGAAGGCCTTCGGACCCGACCTCGTCCGGAATGAACATATAAGGGCGGCGGTCTTCCTAACGCCGCTTTGGACGGCACTCTTTGACAAGTGCTTGGAAACAGGTGAAATTCCAGCAACCTGGTCGGAATGCTTGCTAAAGGTCATCCCCAAAGGCAAAGGTGACCCGCTTTGTCCATCCTCTTGGCGAGGCATTGCAAAGAAAAGCTGCATCTACAAAATATTGTCATGCCTCCTGGCACGCCGGCTTAGCTTCTATCTCGAAGCAAGGGGAATCATCCCTCCGGAACAGCATGGATTTCGCGCGAGACATTCGACAATGACCGCATCCCAGGAGCTTTTAGACGAGGTGAAGCGCTCGGTCACCGTCAAGCACCAAGCACTGTACGCTGTATTTGTAGACTACAAAGCGGCGTTTGACACTGCCCCCAGGGATATTGTCATCGAGAAGCTAGCCGCCGCGGGTGTGGGCCCACGAGTTTTGGGGATACTGGCAGCTATCCTGAAGGCAAACCCAGTCATTCTAGATGACGGCATTCAGGAATACCAGCCTTTCCTACAAACCACCGGCTATCCCCAGGGTGATAATCTCAGCCCGCTCTTATTCTCAGTCTTACTCAGTGATCTTCCGGGCCTTATCAATGACCACTACCCCTGTGTCCGCATAACTCTCTATGCCGATGACCTGGTGGTATATAGTAGAGTGTTCATGGATCTCACGGCACATCTTTCGCAGCTCACATATCTCAGCGAATTAATAGCAGCAATGTCGCCATGACCTCAATCTCGGCTCCACAGAAGCTCTCAGTAAAAACAGCTTTAATACTGTTTAATTTGAAGGTGGCCTCGGTGGCATCTTATGGTATCACATTAATTTGGGAACACCTATCCGCTCAGCAGCTTAGCGCTCTCGACACGGTGAAGGCAACGTTCCTTAAGAGAGTTTTGGGCCTCCCTAGAAATGCTCAAAACAGGCTAACTTATAGTCTGTCGAGGACCACGCCGTTCATCGAGGACATGGTAAACCGCTTTCAACTTCCGACCACCGCCTCACTGCGAGAGTTCCGTAGGCACTTCGAGCAGAAAATGAGGGAAGTGCCAGAAGCCTTCTACAAAACACCGGCAATGTTGGACAATACATGGATGGAACCGCTCTTCGAGCAACGACACGTTCTCACCCGCTACTCCGTCCATGGGTTCCATCACAAACTGTGCCACCGCAGTGGGTTCCATAACCCTTCTGATGAGTGTTGCTGCAAATTTTGCGGCCTTGTATGCACCAAATATCATCATGAAACATGTCGGTCTGCGCCAGCTATCTGGGCGTTAGGTCGCTGACATCTTCTTGAGATGCTTGATTAATGAATATGTGTAATGTAATATAATCAACAATACCGAAAGGTGATGTAATAATAAATAATAATAAACTATCAATGGACGTTGCCGTTTATCTCTTTAACCTGAAGGTGGCGCCTACTGCTTCTTACGGTATACAGGTGATATGGCCCCATCTGACGAAGTTAAACTTTAAGGCGCTTGACCAAATCAAGGCCGCTTTTCTAAAAAAGACACTAAGAGTCCACCGCACTAGTCTCAACAGATTAGTCTATTTACTGGCGTCGACTCCGCAATTTGTTGAGAATTTACAAAAAATGCACGTGTTACCGAAAACGGCAGCTTTCAACGAGTACATGTCTGAATGGGAGAATAAGATGGCAGACTTTGACCCGCTCTTTTATGAAACCCAGGCAATGACGTGTACTTCATGGAAGCGCTGCAACTATGAGAATAGACACCTAATTGCACGATTTACTGTACATGGCTTCCACATGAAGATCTGTATTCGAGAGAAGTGCCATAAAATTTCCTCGTTATGCTTGTGCAAATTTTGCGGGAGACAGTGTGACTTATATCACCTTCAACGATAGAACAGTTCCGTTGACTCGACTTTTAGAAAAGTGATGAATATATGTATATGTGAATTTGTGCTTTCCCTGCACGCGCAATATTGTAAACCAACCATCGGTTAATAAAGCTATTATGTATGTATGTATATATATCAAGCACTTGCTAGTGAAGGTTCTCTATCGGCTCTGTAATTGTGTGTATAATTCGCCTTTACGTGCTTGCGTCGACGCGAACAGTTTGCTAATATTGTCTAATTTGTGTATGTAGGATAGCAATGTCTGTTAAGCAGCGCGGGCATAGACAGCGGCGGTTGGCGGCAATACCGAAGCAAGCTAACTATATGGCGCTAAATAGAAGATGCCGCCACCTTACTAGCGAAGACGCGGGAAGTCACTAAATGCGCGGGCAATCTGTGAGTATATAAGAAGGCATGAGAATAAATGAGTCAGTGGTCTGCGAGCCAGGCAGAGGACGTGTGTTGTTTGAGAGAGAGCCTAGCGAACTCGTATCGGTCGTCGTCCGGTCGTTAGAGTGGTGGATACTACAGTTTATCGGCGGAATAATTCAATCATATAATAATAAATAGCACTACATAGTTTATAATACATGTTTTATTAAAGATTGTTTAAGGGCTGCATGTGCATTTTTGGCGCTGTTTTCTGGCGAATTGACCTGCTTGTCCCTCTCACTCTAATCTATTTTCCTTTATCATGAGTAGCTCTCGCTCGTTGCTGCATTTGTAGCCGTAGTAGAGTTCAAATGTGTGTAGCTGTTCTCGTCTGTCGTGGTCAAATTCGAACTCGCTTCGCTGTTGTAGCAAGCAGTCCGGCAAGCACAGACGCACGCAGGTTGCAGTTAATTCAAATGTTTCTGCTAGAGCATTATAGGCCTTATAGGTCGGACAGCCACTCGAGATTTAGAGACGCTGGAAAGCCACATGCCTCAGCGGCCGTTGACAGCCACCAAAAACTGCTGAATTGACGACATTTTCCCACGTTACCATGGCACAGCGATGATGACCTCACCACTTTCAATCTCTCGAGCGTCGATTACTCACGCGCCACAGGTGTTTCTACTTAGCCGCTTCTACATTGTGTACTCAGCTCGGGTCCACGGACGTAAATACGTTTGTCGTTCTTATGAAACAACCAAGGGTTCTCTAGTACACGCGAGCAAATGGGGACAAATCCCCTCGGGGGGCTTAAACATCGTACCGCAATTATTCATAACGGCTGTTTACTTGGCGACCGGTAGCACCGTCCAACTCCCACCTTTGTTTTAAAAAATTTCTCAGGTTATTTCGACAAAGTGGCGTTGTGGGCCATGATTAGCCAATATATTATTGGCGCTTGCTTATGTTTTTATATGTGCGAAAAAATGTTAAAAATATGCGGCAAAACGACGAAAAAGCAGAAAGAAATCAAATATAAAAACGAGTACAAATGCTTAGGAGTTATAATAGAAAATACGCCTGATTAGAAAAGAACCAGCTGAAAATGATCAAGCGATTGTAAGAAGGAAAGCTTTGTAAAGCTGCAACAGATTTATAGTGACCAGAGAGCTTTGGAAAAGCATGTTTTTGCCAACAGTGACATACGCTAGCGCTATTGTGACAGTTTATGAAAGGGGAGTTCGGAGTCTCCAGCTTCTGGGCAAGGGCAGCACAAGTAAAAAAATTTGCGTGTGCAAGCCGTCTAAAAAAACAGCTGCAGATCACTGTGCTTGGCAAAGGGATTAGGTTTTGGTAATTAATCAATATGGCAAAAGATAAATGAAACCACACTCAGGCTAGGGAAATGGCATATTTTGTAAGAAACCATGAGATAACAACCCGCTTAACCAAACTATTGTGATAATCCAATTAATAATATAAACACATTACATACGAGGACGTTTGTAGAAATACGTTAATAATATAATATAAATAAAATATGTTAATATATATATATATATATATATATAGTGACGAACATCAGCACAGCTCAACAGCAAAACAGCCAACTACTACGCCGTCGCAACATCGAGATCGGCGATATGCATACGCAATAATGCACGTTGCGCCACATCCATAACAGGCAGAATCATCATCAGACTTACGTACCTGACCTACGGCGGCGTCACCGCCGAAGCCAACGCCCCCTATGATAGGGCGCATTTCGAACCGACCAATCAGCGAAGAGGACAGGTGGGACTTTCGAGATGTTGAATGTTCGAGAAGATTCATCGTCTACGGACGGTACGGCGTCCCTTGGGTGAATAACTAGACCGAGAAAGCTTGGATCATTCTCTGCTCGGCTGCGCTACGCGCCAGACGTACGTCGTGTTCGTTGTCGTTCATCGCTGTTAAGTCTCTTGTTTTGTAGTTACCGTCCTGCTGAGTTTACATTTGCCAGTTTACTTAGCGTGCGTAACAGACCATCGTTACATTTTGGTAACTAACAACTTTATATTACTTACAGTACTTATTATTACTTACTAGTTGCATTATAGTTGTTTTCAAGTCAATTTTAAATGTTTCAGGTGTCCGTAAGCGATGTAGCTTCAGCACGTGTGCCCATAGTCATTCTGATGGATATCTAAAAAGAGAGCTAAAACGTACACATGTATTCTGTGCTTTTGCCCAATTTGCGTTTCTTCTATGAACGTAGAAAACTATTATTTCGTGTTCTGTATTGAAAGCAACTAAAACCATTGACCATCATCTAAAAAAACCTCCTCTCATTTATGCTAGATCATGCTGACGCTTCGGGATGCCTCGGGCTATCACATAAATCAACTGATACTGTGGATTCATATTTGCCTTTATATAACAACTGATAATAACTGCATGCGTAAAACTAATATCTATAAAGACAGTCAGGAAATATACATGATTGATTAACAAACATATTTGAATTTAAAGCAATTAGTTGATAGTTGCACATATGCTTTATTAATCATTGACTGGTTCACACATTGGTTACAGGTAATACTGTTCCACGGCGTTTACACTTGCACTCAGGGGACACTTCGCACACTTCTCACGCCTGCTTAATTTTGTATGGAAACCATGGACTGCAAAATCGGTTATCAGGTATGGTTTCTCTAGTGTGGGCGTTTGGTCTTGTCTCGTAGAACAGCGCGTCTATTTCAGCCATTTTTTATCTCATTCAAAGAGATGTTTTATGGCCGGACCTATTTTTGAGAGTGTGTTGTGTGTTCGCCAAAGGTCCGCTAGAAGAGGCGTAGAAGCTCACAAATACTTTAGCCAATTGCAGCTAATACGACGCAACACCAACACTTTCGTTAAGAAGTTAGCTTTAACGCACTTAGGGGGTCTGATATTATACTGAGTTAGTTAAAGCCTGTATTCCACAGAAGGCTGTTGGCGCTGTCTTCAGACAATTTCATGTAGGATTCGTAGGAAGTTTAGGGCCATCCCCACAAGGCAGCTTATCAAAGGTAGCTCCTATTGTTTCTCAACTAACTCAACGAAGTGAATTGGGGTTTCCATGTATTAAATTAAAGCATAGTTATTTGCGTAATTTATAATGAGAGCATAGTCAGGTGGGGAGTTTTTTTGTCGAAGTACTGCCGTACAATTCTGGTGGGCCGTGGGGAAGATATATTTTAATGGGCTTACCGAGTCCTAGATTTGTCACTGCTAGCTGCCGTTGACGATATATATATATATATATATATACACGCTCTCTGACTGCGCCACTGTCGTAGGGACTAGGCACCATCTAGAGTTGCTGTGTCATCCTGAACAGACAGCAAATGTCTACTAGAGTCAATGATTATATATATGCTGGCCAGATCTATATTATCCGGGTATATATATATATATGTGTGTGTGTGTATTGATGGATTTGACATGTTTCCAATATATTGATTGGCTTATTTGCTTGATAAGTGTGTGTACGCATATCACCCTTTTATATCAGGGCCGCAATAACGCTGGAGCGATTAATTATCTATAATATACTCCCCCGGTTTTCCCCTTATGTGTTACGGGATAGCCGTTGCTTCGTAGGCTCTATCTGTGCATTTTCTTCATACTTGCGTAATCCTAGCGCCTCCCCTAATTCTAGATGCCTAGTCTCTCCCAATCGTTTGCACTCCCTAACCAGATGATACCATTTCCTTTCTATTGCCGCAAATCAGACAAACCGTTGTTTCTAATTCCTTGCAGCAGTTTCACTGCAAACGAACCTGCTCTCGCATTCGTTAACAGTTCACTGCCTCTTGTATTATCGTATAACCATGCTACTCCACCTGATTGCATATTCCTGTAAACTTCCTTCAAGTTAGTTTTATACATAAACTGTCCGCTACTACTGTGTGTATGCTGTCTTTACCCTACTTTTAATTTGCCCACTGGACATAGCAATGTCTGTTCATTGTTTACTAAGCAATATTTTGTGTTCGCCTGTTGTTGTTTTAATGTCAGGGACGTCATGAACATGGAATGAAGCCTTGTACGCACGTGAATGTAATGAACCCGACGCTTTTGAGGAAAGGGTACGTTCTATTAGATTTGCAATGATTTGTTAGGTATTCTATTAAGATCGTTTATGCCGTATACAAAGGCAAGTATAGGTACTTGATGCAGTTAGCTAACCTGAGTACACACAATAATACCACAATAATACCCCTACTATCGTTTTTGTTAATCGTAACATAATAGGTCACGTATGACAGCAGATGTATTGTCGTCTTATTCCAGCAAATTTCGCCGGAAACAGTCACCCAGCGTCTATCCGATATGGAAGTCGACTGCAGCCTGCCAAAGCGTGTAATCGTGCGTTGCTGCTCGAAATAACAAAAGAGAAGGATTCGCCTTGCCGATCAAGTTCAAGCGTTCGTCTTGCCAACTTGCCAATCAAGTTCAGGCGTTCGTCTTGCCGATCAAGTTCAAACGCGTGCCTTGCCAATCAAGTTCAAGCGTTCTAAGGCTTTGCTATAAATTTAAATCACTGTTTGTATACTGCCAACGAAATAAACGAAGTTGCCAAACTTTAAAATTACTGCTCAGCAAAACCGTGCATATATGTATTACCCTTTAATAAACGATCTTTGTTATTATAAAACTACAGACTTCTTTCTTTAATACTATATATGTATATATATATAATGCTAAGTGCTAAGGTTAGTTCAAGCAAACGACATTTCTGACGCATTCGAGCTAAGTTCAGAGTTGATAGTTGTAAGAAAGACTACGCTAAAACTAGAGACCCCCTCTAATTGTGAAGAATATTAGTTGCATTTATATGACCTGGTGATGGGAGGGATGGCACGGGGTACAACGGAAATACTGAGGCCTTTGTGGTCATCAAGCTACCGCCGGTATATAAGTAATTAGTTAACTATTTTAGTGCACAGCTTAGCTACAAGCATTTTTCCTTCCTGTATAAAAAAAGTGTTTCCTGTGGGTTTTGAAGTATAATGTGTGCGCCAATAATCTCACGCCTATCAGAAGACTAAGGACCAACACTGCAACATGTTTTAATGTAATTGAACCTGGTTTACGTGAAAAACAGTTAAACAATTGGTATCCCGTCGAAAACGGCAGACAATATATTTTCAAGCGTATTTTAATTTTGTTGCCTATTGCCTAATTGCGAGGATGTCTTTCCTTTCATAGCCGCACTCCATCTTTTCTTGGCTATTTCGTCAACTTTCTTGTTCACATCCTTGGTTATCTGCTTAGTTGCCATCACCTCGTGTTCTTTAACGGCCATCGTAATGCACTTAAATTCGCGTTCAAGAAACGGTAATTGTATTTTTCAATTGAATATACTTCTCTCAGTCAGTTTTGCTGTGAGACATTTGGCTGCCCAGCTTTAATCTTCGATATATGCAGTTATATTTTGCAGCCGGTTTTCATACGATATATTCCTTGAGCTTACCTTGTCCAGAAGCTGGAGACCTCGCACTCACCTGTTTAAAAACTGTGCTGCGCTAAAGTGACCACATTATATTGCATGCCAGTCGACTGCCCGCTGTATTGTGTCAAGACTGTTTACCATGCTAGCGTTCTAAGTATCTGTAGGCGCCGTTTCTCCGCATATGGTTAACATGTTTTGCATTTGGTCAACACTTTCCGCTAAAATCACCATGTCGTTTGCAAACAGCATGACACAAGGTCGGATAGATAGAATTCCATGATCTCTACTGTATACTATTTTAAAACCCAGATACTATTCATACACCGTGACACCGAGGAAGGGCATCCTTGCCAAAGTCCTTCTTGATTCGATCCTTGCAAACATGTAACTCTTATCGTATATTTCTTTAATTATATTGACCCATTCCTGTATTTTTTGTAATAGAGGTAACTTGTAAGCCCGCAGCATGCGGGCTGCACAGCAAGCATATCTGATTCAAAAGTTATTCCACAACAAAAGATAAATAAAACTCATATATATATATATTTTTTTTATGGGACCGTCTTCTTTGGACGGCAAATTTATTTAAGTTCAATAACACTTCATTGAGCTTGAAATTTCCATTATTACATAAATTCAAACAATTATAACTATTCAGGTAATTTTGCAGAAAAGGCTATCGCCCGTGTCTGCCCGCTCTTGTGAGTGTGTCAACATCCTTCATATTGCATAACGGCGTTAAGTAATTTTTTATTTTATTTATGTTTTTAGTGTGTTGAAAGACTCATCCAAATACACATGATTTTAATACATCCGGCGAAATTAAACAAATCTGTTGTTTAAGTTTGGTTTTGCATTCATTTCTAGATAATTCTAGTACACATCTAAACAGATGAAGCAATCTGGCATTTATGTTTACCAGGCGATAACTGAGCATTGAATAATTTGTCACAAGTCTTGTATATGGGTGTGTTACAACATTGTTTACAGCACTTCTGGTAGGATAAGCATTATTAGAAGTAGCTCCAAACGGGGTACGGTTCCTGCTATAGTATATATAATAAAATAAAGTTTATTCCTGTATAATACATTAGGTATATGTTGACGAATATCAACACAGCGCAACAGCAAAACAGCCAACTACTACGCCGTCGCAACATCGAGATCGGCGATATGCATACGCAATAATGCACGTTGCGCCACATCCATAACAGGCAGAATCATCATCAGACTTACGTACCTGACCTACGGCGGCGTCACCGCCGAAGCCAACGCCCCCTATGATAGGGCGCATTTCGAACCGACCAATCAGCGAAGAGGACAGGTGGGACTTTCGAGATGTTGAATGTTCGAGAAGATTCATCGTCTACGGACGGTACGGCGTCCCTTGGGTGAATAACTAGACCGAGAAAGCTTGGATCATTCGCTGCTCGGCTGCGCTACGCGCCAGACGTACGTCGTGTTCGTTGTCGTTCATCGCTGTTAAGTCCTCTTGTTTTGTAGGTACCGTCCTGCTGAGTTTACATTTGCCAGTTTACTTAGCCTGCGTAACAGACCATCGCTACATTTTGGTAACTAACAACTTTATATTACTTACAGTACTTATTATTACTTACTAGTTGCATTATAGTTGTTTTCAAGTCAATTTTAAATGTTTCAGGTGTCCGTAAGCGATGTAGCTTCAGTACGTGTGCCCGTAGTCATTCTGATGGATATCTAAAAAGAGAGCTAAAACGTACACATGTATTCAGTGCTTTTGCCCAATTTGCGTTTCTTCTATGAACGTCGAAAACTATTATATTGTGTTCTGTATTGAAAGCAACTAAAACCATTGACCATCATCTAAAAAAACCTCCTCTCATTTATGCTAGATCATGCTGACGCTTCGGGACGCCTCGGGCTATCACATAAATCAATTTTTGTAACATCATTTAGTCTACTGTGGATTCATATTTGCCTTTATATAACAACTGATAATAACTGCATGCGTAAAACTAATATCTATAAAGACAGTCAGGAAATATACATGATTGATTAACAAACATATTTGAATTTAAAGCAATTAGTTGATAGTTGCACATATGCTTTATTAATCATTGACTGGTTCACACATTGACTGGTTACAGGTAATACTGTTCCACGGCGTTTACACTTGCACTCAGGGGACACTTCGCACACTTCTCACGCCTGCTTAATTTTGTATGGAAACCATGGACTGCAAAATCGGTTATCAGGTATGGTTTCTCTAGTGTGGGCGTTTGGTCTTGTCTCGTAGAACAGCGCGTCTATTTCAGCCATTTTTTATCTCATTCAAAGAGATGTTTTTTGGGCGGACCTATTTTTGAGAGTGTGTTGTGTGTTCGCCAAAGGTCCGCTAGAAGAGGCGTAGAAGCTCACAAATACTTTAGCCAATTGCAGCTAATACGACGCAACACCAACACTTTCGTTAAGAAGTCTTGGGGGGTCTGATATTATTCTGAGTTAGTTAAAGCCTGTATTCCACAGAAGGCTGTTGGCGCTGTCTTCAGACAATTGCATGTAGGATTCGTAGGATATTTAGGGCCATCCCCACAAGGCAGCTTATCAAAGGTAGCTCCTATTGTTTCTCAACTAACTCAACGAAGTGAATTGGGGTTTCCATGTATTAAATTAAAGCATAGTTATTTGCGTAATTTATAATGAGAGCATAGTCAGGTGGGGAGTTTTTTTTTTATCGAAGTACTGCCGTACAATTCTGGTGGGCCGTGGGGAAGATATATTTTAATGGGCTTACCGAGTCCTAGATTTGTCACTGCTAGCTGCCGTTGACGATATATATATATATATATATATATATACACGCTCTCTGACTGCGCCACTGTCGTAGGCACTAGGTACCATCTAGAGTTGCTGTGTCATCCTGAACAGACAGGAAATGGCTGGTAGAGTCAATGATTTTATATATGCTGGCCAGATCAATTAACCGAACTTTTTTTATATTATATATAAAGCGGAAATATGTTTATTTTTCGTATAATACATTAGGCATATGTTACACACATCAACTAGCTAAGCCAATGCGCATTGTGACTGTCACGTGTCCGTTTCGATGAGGCCATTAACCGAACTTATATATATATTGATTGATTTGACACGATTCCAATATATTGATTGATTGGTTCATTCGCTTGATAAGTGTGTGTACACATATCACCCTTTTCAGGGGCACAATAACGCTGCAGCTATTAATTACCTATATTATACTGCCCCTTTTTTCCTTATGAGTTGAGCACCTTCCATCGGAATAGCCGTTGCTTTGTAATCTCTATCAGTGTCTTTTCTGCATCCTTACATAATCCTGGCGCCTCCCCTAATTCTAAATGCCTAGAGTCTCCCAATTGTTCACACTCCCTAACCAGGTGATCTACCGATGAGCTCCTATTGTTTCTCAGTTAACTCAACGAAGTAAATTGGGGTTTCCATGTCTTAAACAAAGGCATAGTTATTTATGTGACTTATAATGAGGGCATAGTCAGGTGAGGAGTTTTTTGTCGAAGTATTGCCATACAATTCTGGTGGGGCGTGGAAAAGATATATTTTAGTAGGCTTCATGAGTCCCACAGTAGTCACTGCTAGCTGCCGTTGACGATATATATATATATATATATATATATATATATATATATTTAAATTACCTTAAATTCATATCGGTTGATAACGTGTTTTACTACTGCATGCGTCGAACCAGCTTCTACTTCCTTGCATTGCAGTATGTGGGATCGGTCAATATTACATGTGCTACAATATATACATACACAGCCTTCAATTTCAAAGCAATATCATTTTAGGCATATCTACTGTTGGTAAGCCATGTTGGGTACGTCTACAGAGTACGCGTCTGTTTACGCGTTGTTGACGCGGTCGGTCGTGAATGCAGGACCGTCAGTGAACCTCTTTTTGGCTAAGCTCAAATTAAGCTTTTCTCTGTAAGCGCGATATTGCTCTACGACCAGTGCGCTGAAATCGTATTTGTCCAGGATAAGATCTTCCACAAAGTTTCGCTCTTGGCATAGTTCCAGCGCCACGCGTTACGCAGTAGTCCGAGCATATCTTCACAAAATTAGCTTTTATTTTGTCTATTTCTTTCATGTTGTCTAAGGTTAAGTTTGGTGCAATGGTCCGAAGGCAGTAAGTTATAATTGGAGCTCTTTTTACCTTAAAAAAGTTCGTTCCAGTCTAAGTGTCAATCTGTGTAAGATCTTCGAGTAGCGTCATGGTCGATACTGCTTTTGCACGCTTGTTCTCTATGTGTTTTGTAAAATATAGGCCGGGTGTCAAGGTTACCCCGAGGTAGCTAAATTGACTTACTAATTCGAAATTTGGTTATTACTCTGATGATATAGTCAAGACTGGCGTATTGGCATCCTCGGGAAAATCGAAGAATGTTTGTCTTCGATGCATTAATTGCCAGCTTATATTGTGCGGACCATTGGCTCATTTAATTCAGGTAAAACTGTAGATGTGGGTTGACTTGGCCAATATGATAAGATCGTCAGCATAGGGTACCCCTGTGAAACACCGCTGTGTTAACCCTGTGACATAGAGGATGTATACGAAAGGGCTTGCCGTGTCGCTTTGTGCTAGCCTAATTGTCTGTTTAACTTCTTGCGCAATACAGTGAGGCCCATTTCTGATTGTGATGTAGTTCGCAGTGAGAATGCTTCTCATTAGGTTGAAGATTCAACCTTTGATGCCAAAATGCTGTCGCATAATTTCCATGAGGCAGTCTCTAGGTACACTATCAAAAGCAGTTTTGAAGTCAACAAACGCTGCGTAGGTCAACTGACCGTCGTTGGAACGTTCCCGCACGTGACGAAGGACTTCCCCGAGAGCTCGTTCGGTTGAGCGACCTTCCAAGAACTCATTCTGTTCCGTTGGTTTTAGGTTTTTACATTTGCTGTATAGTCGAGTCACAATTAGTGAAATTAATATTTTATAGACTACGCTAGTTAATGCTATCCCGCGGTAGTTCGCTGGGTCTGTGGCGTCGCCTTTGTTTTTGTAAATTGGTTGCAGGTAGCTTCGGTGCCATTACTCGGGTAAATGCCCTTGTTCTAAGCATGCATTGAACAGCGCTGTTAGCTTTGGGACTATGTGCTCTATTCCCTGGTTAAGATGTTCGTAGTAAATATCATCAGGACCTGATGATTTTCCGTTCTTCTTCGCTAGTATAGCCATTCGAACCTCCCCTTCCGTAAAATCGTCCCAGTCAGGCTCTATATGGGTGCGTGTTCATTGTCAGGCAGTTGAGCATCGTGGCTCAGTAGGGTTGTAAAATGCGAGCCCATTCTTCGTCGTTTATTAATGGGTTTGCTATAGCAGGTCTCTTTGGTAAGAGGATCCATGGTCTCTGAATGCTTTCTCGTACCTGATGTATGCGCTGCGCAGTCTCGTATTCATATATTTTTCTCATTATTTTTAATTTATACGTTTTCTTTAGCTCAGCTAGGTTTGCCAATCCTGATGAGTTCCAATCGTTGTGGCAACATGTGCGTGCTTTGATGGTTTTGCATTCGTGATCAAACCATGGTTTGTGTCTCTGGTTTGCCGCAGTGTTCCTCTTATGTATTGCTGAAGCTTGAATGGCCCACCGAAGTGAGCGCTCGTAAAAGTGTGTGTCTACTTCGGCCGCATCTGGAAGTAGATGCAAGGCTTGTTCTAGCTTGATGAGACTTATCTTGCGGCCGAGGGGATTTCGTTTGTCACCGCCAGTTCTCCTCGTATGAGCAAGACTGAAGGTAACCTTACAGTGCTTCCGTTCTGCTGAAATTGTCGTTTTATGGTCCCTTATGTAGGTTCCCGGCTTACTAGAGGTACTCATAATTAGGTCTACAGCATATTTTCCATTCCATGCTATATATGTAGCGTCGGAATAATCAGCTTTTATCTGTAAGCCCATTTCCCTCACTCCCTCGATAAAAGCTGTCGCTAAATTCATGTCCCCTGCTATGACAGCGTGTTTACAATTGTCTGTGCACAGCATCAGGAACTCTCCAATATCAAGTAAAATATCGGGCACTTTGCGGTCAGGTGGGCTTGTATATAGATATTAAATAAAGTCCCTAATTTCAATAATAACTAACCTAGCTGTGGATCTAAGTAATCGAGACCCACTCGGTCGTGCGTACAGCGACCGAGACCCCCATTTTGGTCGTCCTCTGCCGGGGGCTTTCTAGCTTCACCATGGTAGATCTTTTGTTTGTGTAGCACATTGGCTGCTGTGTCTGTTACAAATATTTCAGTGAGAAACATTATGTCATATTGCGCAAAGTCGTTTTCCCCACAACTTCATAATATTAAATAAAATACTTCTACATTCCGATACATTGAGATATTGTTATGGGCTCTGAACATTTGGTCGTGTTCGTAACAAGTTTGTTGCTGCCGCATTCGAGTTTTAATCAATTTGGCGGGCTACCCCTCGACTAGAATTGTATCAGATTGTTCAATTCGGGGTCGTTTATTACCTAGTCCTAAAGACGGTGGTTGCGGTGCGCCAAATACCTTGTATGGTTTTAATTGGTCTCGGAACGGCCTAAACCGTGTACCTTCCGGCCATACAGCTGGGTCTAATAGATCAGAAAAATGTCTTGGTTGCCTAGATTATAGAAGGTATTGTCAGCTTTGTAACTTTTACGCCCGGGCTAGTACCAACGATTCTAGTTACATAATCCTGAATATCTGACTCGTTGTGTGTAAGATCAATACGGCTCACGAACAGTGCTCTTTGCCGTGGTCGCTCAGGTGCGTCTTCGTCTTTGGCTCCCTTTAGATATGTCATCCTGTTCGTGCCGGTGGTGGTGTTTTAGGTTTTGCGATCTCTCCATCCTTGTGTACGCCACCCGTCGTCACGTTTCTCTATTTTCGTTGGTGTGCGTCTATATTGGTTTTTCTTGTGTACGCCACCCGTCGTCACGTTTCTCTATTTTCGTTGGTGTGCGTCTATATTGGTTTTTCTTATGCACGTCGTCGTAAAAGCCAAGACGTCGCGGTGTGTGTGGTGTTTGTATGTGCAAGCCACGCTGGCTATCATTTGTTGGGACGTTTGAGGCTGCGGTCGGCCGGTTGTCAGTTGTTGTTATGTGCTGACGTCGATACGCTTTTTTAGCGTCTGTATCTTCAAAGCACAATTGCAAGATGACTTCACAGTTATCGACTTAGAAACTATCGTCAAAACCTCGACCCAGAAACAAGACTTGCTGTGGCTCGGAGTGTGTTGGCTTTGGTCAGGCTGCGGCAAGGTACGTTGAGGTAGACAGTCACTACAGTAATTGTGTCCTGAGAGTCCTCTTGGTCGAAAAAGCACTAGTTTTGCTTTGGGATTTCACCAGAAAGTACACAATTATGAGAGCACTCAGAAAACGCGTCCGGGCAGTTGCCGTCATTTTGGAAACTCATTTATATATATATATATATATACCCAACCGTAAACTCTTGGTAATTCGACTGATATTTATATATATACACGTTTTCTAACTGCAACCACTGTCGTTGGGACTAGGTACCATCTAGAGTTGCTGTTTCATCCTGAACAGACAGGAAATGTCTGGTAGAATCAATGAATATATATATATATATGCTGGCTAGATCTATATTAACCGAGTATATATATATATATATATATATATTGATCTGATACAATTCCAATATATTGATTGATTGATCTATTTGCTTGATAAGTGTGTGTACACATATCACCCTTTTATATCAGGAGCGCAATAACACTGCAGCTATTAATTACCTATAGTGTACACCCCGTTTTTTCCCTATGTGTTGAGCATTTTCTATCGGGATAGCCGCTGTTTCGCAATCTCTAAATGTGACTTTTTCTGCATCCTTGCTTAATCCCAGCGCCTCCCCTAATTCTAAATGCCCAGAGTCTTCCCCAATCGTTTGCACTTTCTAACAAGATAATCTACTGTATCCTCTCTCTTCCTGCATGTCTGACATACCGTGGTTTTTAATTCATCGGGGCAGTTTCGCTGCAAACATACCGACTCTCGCATCCTCTAACAGTCCGCTGCATCTTGTGTTATTGTATAGCCATGCTACTCCACCTCTTCCCGATATCATATTCCCGTATACTTCTCTATAACTAGTTTCTACATGAGTGCTGTGCGCCACCTCTGTGCGTATGCTACATTTACCCTACTTTTAACTTGCCCACTGGACATAGCAGTGTCTGTTCATTGTTTACTAGGCAATATTTTGTGTTCGGCTGTTGTTGTTTTAGTGTCAAGGGCGTGATGAATCTGGAATGAAGCTTTGTACGCACGCGAATGTAATGCACCCGACGCTTTGGTGGAAGGGGTACGTTCTATTAGAATTGCAGTTATTTGTAAGATATTCGATTTAGATAGTTTATGCCGTATACAAAGACAAATAAATATAGGTATTTGATGCAGTTAGTTAACCTGAGTACACACAATATTACCATAATGATACCCCTACTATCATTTTCGTCAATCGTAGCATAGTAAGTCACGTATGACAGCAAGATGTATTGTCGTCTTATTCCAGCAAATTTTGCGGGAAACAGCTAACCAGCGGTCTACCCGATATGGAAGTCGACTGCAGCCTGCCACAGCGTGCAATAGTTCGCTGCTGCTCGAATATGATCAAGGAAAAGGACAACAGCAGAACAGCCAACTATTTCCGCCGTCGATAAACTGTACCCATAGAACCGTCGCACAGCCACAACATAGAAGCCGGCATAAAACAACCCCCAACATGAGATTCGCAGCTAGCTACATGCTAACGACAGTAATGCACGTTGCGCCACATCTATAGCATCGTCAGAATCACTATCATCATTAGACTTACGTACCTATGACCTACGGCGGCGCTCACCGCCAAAGACAACGCACCCTATGATGGTGAGCATTTCAAACCAACCAATCAGCGAAGAGGACAGGTGGGGACTTTCGAGATGTTGAATGTGTCATCTTGAGCAGATAGGAAATGTCTGGTAGAGTCAATGATTTTATATATGCTGGCCAGATCATATTAACCAAACTTATATATATATATATATATATATATATTGATTGGTTTAGTCGCTTGATAAGTGTGTGTACACATATCAATCACCCTT
>QVRM01004528.1:0-73108 GCA_003439945.1 Dermanyssus gallinae | reverse complement strand
AACACAGAACCAACGTTTATTCTCGCGCTACACTGAGGTTGCCTATGCTGCTGCTACTTTCGTTGTTGCTGGTGTGTTGTGATGTTGTTGTTGTTAAGGATTGCGCTTGAACTGCTGTTCCCGCGGCCCACAGCAACGACAGCAGCAGCACAATATAATCAACAAAACACAGCAACACTAACATCAACAACAACAAACACAGCAGCACTAACGTCAACAATAACAACAACAAAAAGAAATCGGAGCACCCAATAAACCCAACAGTCAGTCTGGGTTGGGGGGAAATCCACCCCCCCCCCCGCTTGGGGGGAAATCATCCCAATCGTCCACGTCGATGGAAGCCCCACAGAAATAGTAGCGTCGATGCATCAAAGCATCAAAACAACAACAGCAGCGACCGCGTAACTCAACGCCAAATTTCGTAAATGTTCACACCACCGTCATTGCCCCAGCAAGGCTATATATAGCATTGATGCTGTGGTGGTGGTCGATTGAGTTCGATGAGTAGCACTCTCGTGGCCGTAAAGCGTGATCATAACCGAGGAGGACGTTGCAGCAAACAGTGGCAAACAGATATAGAGTAGACACAAATAGTACTCGAACGAGACTAGTAGAAGCAGCAAAAACGCATCTCTATGCATAGGCTGCTACTGCAGAAGATGATGCAGAGAGATGATACCTTCTGGTATCAGCAGCCCAGCCCAGCCCAGCCCAGCCGCCCTGGGACATCCTGACCTCCAATCGGAGACGAGGACAGATTTCGAGACGACACCCATTAGCTAGACAGAACAGCAACGAATGACCACCGGCTGACTGACTCGCTCACTCACTGACATTGGGCAGCGATCAGCCGCAACTCCGACGACGACCAACTAAGATGCATCGGCGTCCGCAATAGCGCTCTTGCATGCTTTATCTGCTTTGTTGCGCTATAGTTGTAGGATACTACAACTATAGCGCAGGCTGATATATAGGCTGTTGTAGGTTATATGGCTGATAAGCCGTATCCGTTGTTGTACGGCGCCGGTACGATGCGCCAAAGCTATCGCAAAGGGGCTGCAAGAAACATATGGTCAATGATAGTCGTCGAGCATCAATCGAGCAGTCGACTGTTGTTGTTGTTGTTGATATAAATGTTGTTGTTGTTGTTGTTGTTCGTCGTCGTCTTTGATGTTGTTGTTATGTGTTGTTGCCCCTATTTTTATTTTTTACTGTTATTGTTGTTGCTCTTGTGCTAGGTGTTTTGTTGTTATGATTATTGACGTCTCTGTTGTAGTTGTGGGTCAGTGGACAACTGTAGCGACGACGACGACAACACGACAATTACGAGAACAACGAGTAGCACAAATGGCATCAAGACAAGATAACGCCTCATGTATTCTGTAGATGGTATGCTTCTCTTTCGGCTCGTTACTTAGAGATTGACTGATTAATATTCATATGTAGTGATGATGATTATAAGTGCATGCAAAATACAATATTTTACTACGTTACCGTTCGGTTTATATCGATAATATTATATATGTTTCTCACGGAGAAAGCACTTAAAAGTTTATGAAAGCTAACTTAATAACATGTATATTGCAAAAAAATACAATATTCTTTTTATTTTTACAATTATTATTATTATTTGGAGCACGCTGCCACCGCGACCTAAGCATGACGCCCAATTGGACAAAGTGCTATGTACAGATGCTGTATGCTTTCTAGTGTATCTGCATGTAAGCACTCACCAAACAATGTCACTCATTTATGCACTCGTTCGTTCAACAACAACAACAACATAAGCTATCTGCTGTCGCGGCAGCGGTGATTACGAACGTTCATAATGCATGTTATATGCATATAAAATAGATATAAAACAAATATCGACTCGATTTAGCCGTCAATCGTTCTTGTTATCTTAAAGTGGCTGTTTTCATTCAGGATAACAAAAACACCATCATCGATAGGAACGTCATCAGCAGACAGAAAACAACAACAACAACAAACAACAACCACGGCCAGATAAAACCCAACCAGATCAACTTTCATCAGCAGCGGCACTATGGACGGTGTGAAACAGCTTCTCTATTTTTCTACTCCTCTACCTTTTTGTACTTCCCCGTAAGTTCCCGTCGGCATCGCGCCAGACTCTCGGCGGTTTTGTCCGACAAGCGTGCTGTTGTTGTTTTGTTGTTGTGTGTGGGTGGTGATGTTGCTGCTGCTAGGCTGCTTCTATTGTTATTGTTGCTTTTGGATGTTGTTGTGGTTGTTGTTGCTGCTTCTGGTGTTGTGTTGTTGTTGTGTCTGATGTGTTGATTATTAGCACTGATCATAGACGCCTGCGATCAGCGACAACAACCACGGCGTGACCACCAACCCGCAGACATTCACCCATACGAATGATTCCACTGCCACTGTCGAGTCGATTGGAGCCGGCCTTAACCGTCTACGGCTGCCACGCGGCCCGTAGCGTTAGCTAGACGCGGCCGTACTCGCCTCAGACTAGCGAAGCCGTGGAGTGCGCAGATTGCTGGTGCTGTCGCCGCCGCAACAGCTGATGCTGGCGCTAGTATAACCCGAAGGCAACGTTGTTGCTAATAGTTTTGTGGTTGTCGTGGCGATGCGACGAGATCAAATCACAACAACAACAACACAACAACAAAAAGACCACAACAACAACCACAACAGCTGCTGCAGCAGCAGCAGCAATAACAACAACAAAGTATCATTAACAACAATAACACGCAACAAACAACTTATTTTCGCATAGAGGGAGCAGCAAAAGACTGTGCCGTAACACAGACGAGTTACAGCAACCATGTTTTTATACTCATTTCAACGCAGAGCGCTTTACAGACTAGGCAACTCGATCGTTCGGTGTCAAACGTAGTAGATGTAGTATAGTGATCATGTGTGGTGGTGGTGGTAGTAGCTTCTGCTTGGAAAGAACGACACACGGAGAGTTCCGAACGAGACGAAGATGGCTGTCGTCGATTTTATAATGTTACTATATATATATATATATATATATATATATATATATATATATATATATGACGATCATTTCTACCTCCGGTGCGTGGTTGTTCTTGCATAAGCGAATGTTCCAAAGACGATGTTGTTGTTGGTTTCTTTGTTATTGGCGGTAGAGTTGTTGTTGATCCTGTTATTGTTGGCGGTGGTGTTGTTGCTGCTGCTGCTGCTGCATACGTGGTGCTTCTGCTCTACTCGTTCTTAATATTGATAGCGATGGCGATGATGCTGATGATAATGTTGTTGTTGTTGTTGTTGTTGTTGTTGCATCTTTCCCATTGCTTCGGATTTTGTTGTGGTGCGGCTTCTCCTTGCTTCACAATTGGTTGTTGTTGTTGTTGTTGCTGTTGCTGTTGTTGTTGTGGCTTCCTCTTGCTTCAGATTTTGTTGTTGTTGTTGCCTTTGTTGTTGTTATTGCTGTAGTAGTCGCGGTCGTCGCCCTGTGCCTTCTACGGCTGGCGGCGACGGTCACAGGCCTGCTGCTTGCCGCTGCTTCTGTCTACGTCGATGCTGCTGCTATGCTCGGACTTCCACTATTGGCTGAGACACATCGCACGATACACGCCTGATTACGCTATCGACTTTATTTCTACCCTTTTTCTCTCTATCTCCCTCTCTCTCTCTCTCGCTCGGAGTGAGAGGGAGGGAAGAGCTAGTGAGAGAAGGTAGTAATCTCTCGCTAGGAGCTTGATTTTTCTATAGACTTTCTTTGGCTTTCTTCCCCTCGTATCCTGATCTGTCTTTTTTGCTCTCCATATCTTCTTGATTGTCTTTCGCTCTCCCGCCCTTCCTCCCTGACCGAGCTATCTGACGAGCGCACATCCGATTCGCCTCCACTCCATGGTTGCTCTGAGCTTCCCTGTTGTCTATCCACCTCATCTTACAGAGCCTATTCGTTCGTCACACAAACCACCTATAGAACTCCTTGGACAACCTAAACAGCATGCTCTTTCGCGCACCTTCCCTCGTCGTTTTCTTTCCGCTTTTTCGCTTTCTTTTGTCTCCCGTTGTTCTGAGACAAACAACAGAACTCGTCGGCTGTCGAGGCCAGATCGACGGAATCGAAAAGTTTCCATTCAGAAATTGATGACAACAATCAACAGGAACCGAAGACGCCGACCCCGACGGACGATACGACGGTCCGCGACTCATGCGAATCATTGGAAAAAGCAATTTTGCCACCTTTCTGTCACCAAAGTTTTTCCTCGCTTTTGTCGTATCGCCAGCATAGACAACGGTGAAAAACCGACGGAACGCCGAAAGACACCGCTAGCAGACCAAAAGCAGCCTGACGAATTTCGAACACGAATCGAGGGCTTGGCGTGAAGAAGGTCGTTCTTTGGAGGTCACCTCGGAGATTGGGTTGTTGCATCGGCCACCTCATGAGCAGCAGCGGAACGCTAAGCGCCTTATCGTTCTCCTTGATGCCACTCCGTGCAGGAGAACGGCGAGGCTCTGTCAGGGTGGGCAACATCTAGAAACTGTGTCTCGCATTCACCAACACACGCAACATAGTCAATTGAATTCTGTTCAATCCAAAACTCCCTTTCATGCCTTTCAGGCATCATGATGCAACACGAAACAGCCGTATCTACGACATACGCCTGTATGAAATTAATGAATGAATACGGCTACGATAGACGCCTGCTGTAAAACAGCATTTTTTTGGAGGATTATTGTAGCCCTGTGTATATATATAGATCCTTATACTGTTGTCATTGTCGTTTTGAACGTTTCTAAAGTAATAATACTGTAAAGAAATCTCATTGGCCAGTGGTTAGTTGGTATGCAGAAGTAAAGGTAGAAGGAAAAAGAGTTGTATCGGTAATAGTTATAACTGTTGTTATTGTCTATTATTCCCGAGATGAGCGCATACATTCGATCGTTAGATCATTATTATTATTGATTCATGACGCTGGTATTATGGTTGGCATTCGTGTCGCTGTTGTTTTTAGGCCCTGATGGTGGCACGGACTTTCGTGGTTGCTTTTGCTGATGCTGCTCGGTATTGTTATTGCTGTTTTTCCTGTCGTTATTGTTGTCGTTGTTGTTGTTGTTGTTGTTGTTGTTGCTGCCGTCGTCGTTGTTGCTGTTTTTCTGCTCTTATTGAAATTTGGTTTTGGGTTGTTTTTTTAATTTAATTTTATTTGTTACGTCTATCGTCTTACTGCGTCTGCGTTGATTGCTGTTTCCAGATGTTGCATTTGTTGCTTTTTGTCGTGCGTTACTATTGTCGCGGTTTTACTGATTTGCTACGAGTGCGACTTGTAGCTAGCTGGCTCTATTCTGCGCTCGCGTCCGAGTCCGACAACAACTGATATTGTCGTTAATTGAAACTGCACGTACCGCAACCGTTGCTGTGGCTGCCTGATCCCAAGGCGTGATGGTTTTCGTCTTGCCGCTTCTCTTCGTTAGATATAGTCGCTTCTCTCCTACTACTACTACTACTTCTACTATTATGCTCGGCCTTCATTATCGATCGAACAATACTAGTTGGCAATCTACCACACATACGATTGTGTGGAGAGGCCAGGCAATAGCAACGCCGCGGTCACCACCACCGCGCTATTTTCCGCGTAGGAAAGATCTGTCTTTTCGCATTATGATGACCCGTAGCTGCCCGAATACGACGACCATTCTCGTTGCCGTTTCTTCCTATTCCCAATCGGCTGCTGTCAATCTGCCGGTCTACTTTGCTACTGTCGTTGACTGTTCAGGCTATATACAATAATATATATATATATATATAATATATATATTGTATCCATCTTAGATCGATTCAATAGGCTTAAGCTGCACCCACAAGGCTGCTGGTTGCAGCAGCAGCAGCAGAGAGGAGCCTCTTCATACTCTAGTTTTCCCGTTCGTCGTCTTCTCCGTCTCCTTCTTCTCCTTTTCCTGTAACTTTTCTTGGGTCGAAGCGGCCCAAGCCCCGCCGTTCCTATGAAGTCCACCCCATCTCGCTCTATTGATGATAATGGTGGTGATGATGATGATGATGATCGTTATCATCATCACGGTCATCATCATCATTATCATCATGCTGGAATTTGAGCAACGGGTGAGAGATTGACAGCGACTGTTAGGGGAATTCTCCAGCAGCCGTCGTTGTCGTCGTCATCGTCGCTCTCCTAGCAATCTCCGAGTCGCCAATAATATGGCCGATTCGGTTCGAAGACGGTTTCGTATAGCGGTTTCGTACATCGAGAGAGATCGAGGACGTCGCGGGGGTGCAGTCGGTCGATACACATACACACACACACGTTGTAGCTTGTCCTATGTGTGGGTGCGTGGGTGAGTGACTGGGGGGGTGAGGAGAAGACCTCACACAACGGTCAATGGCTAGGCTGAAAATTCCTTCCCGAAAGCTGAGACATGCATCGTCGAGTTCTCATCTCTCACTCTATCGCGCGCTTTCTCTCTCTCTCTCTCTCTGTCTATATATATTTTCTTTTTTGGGCCAAGCCCATGCAAACAGAAAGCACACAGCACGCATCACGCTCGAGGCGCTACTTACACACATCACATTCCTGTTCATAAGCCGAGAGCATCTAGCCTGCAAGGTGTAGTAGCCTTGCAGGCTAGGCTTGCGCCGCTTGATTTGCGGTTGATTTTCAATGAAGGTCCTAGTTGTAGAACTTTCAACTACTGATCGTAATGCGAATGCTGCTGCCTGGCAGATCTCGCTACTCTCTCGCGTGACGAGACTACGAGAGACGAATCGCCGCTCTGCGCTTTTTGTGCGCATTTGAACAGTCATTTTTCTGCGTAGCCGGCGGGCCGAGGGATGACCCCTCGAATCGATAGCGCCATCACGATAGATCCATCCCCAAACCCCCCCAAACCCAGCTCTCCCAAACCGTCTCGGAGTCGTGCAGATGAGACCTCAAGTGAAAATTTCCGCACGACATCGAGAAGGTCGTTGGCCAGCCAGGTTGAGCAGCCGACAAACAATGATCTCGCCGTGCAGCGCCGAATAAATGCGCTGAAGCAACGGGTTCTAATCCATGTTGACTCGCTGCGTTGATGAAGTAATAGCTTGCCTTTATGACTCACCGCTTCTGGTCTGTCCTGGCCTGATGCGTCGCCCATTGCCCTGTACTTGGAGGAGCTTCCAATACAAGCACCATCCGATATGATTGGCACGAAGTTCTACTATACTGTTATACTGAGCATACGGAGTTCATCCGTACATCTAGACGTGCGTGGGTCAAACGCAAACGTCTAAATCGATGCGATTAGCCAATTAAAAATTATATACACTACCGCCGACCGCCTGCCGCTATGCACCCCTTGCGTCTCTGTATGTAGGCCAAACTGCACGTTCTCGTCGTTTATCCCCACCCACACTAACTGTTGCCGGAATATTGAGAATGCTTTGCGAATGTTATTCGCGGAAAGTAGTCCGAAGGTGCATGGTGGTCTGAACGGCCAGAGTGGTAGTAGTGGTGGTGGTGGTGCTGGCGCTCTGCGGGCATGGAATAGAGTCGCATGCCTTTGGAACAAAAAAATAAACCATTCCCTTCTGCCTACGGTGTAGTTGCTTTACGTGACATGAAGGCTTTGCAGGGTGGGGTAGCCATGCGAGTTCATATCTGCCTTCTACGTGATCTCTTTTCCTCTTTCTCATTATTTTCGTCTTCTTGTTTTTATGGAGAGGACGGAAATATGCAAGCGAAAGAAGAAGCTGAATGTAGATTACACCTCAGGCCCCGATGCCACGAAGCTAAGAGACACAAAAAGTAGAATTTGTCTTAGCTTTGGCACGTTCGTTTCTGCATTACTATGCCCTGCATACGGTCTATGATTGGATAGCACAAACTACATGTGCGTGGTTAAATATATAAACATGACGTGTTATATATATATATATATATATATATATATATATATTCGCTCTCGTTAGGTGAAATGTGAGATGGGTGGAGATTCGTTTTTATCATGAGTTTCTACCCGCGTACGACCTTACAGGATTGGTTCTGCCGATTGGGCTTTCAATCGGAACTTAATACTACATTTCAATTTTATTCTAAAATACAGCTGAATAACTGCCTCATTGAATCGCGATAGACGATAGTTGTGGCAGCAAGAAGCTCTCTGTTTTTTTTTGCTATTGCTGGCTACGGCGAGGAGTCGTTTCCGCCGACCTGCACATCGACAATATTGGGGCAGAGCCCTGTCAATGTCCGTAGGCGCCCGCTATCGGTGGAAGCAGTTCCGTTCGCTATCGGTAGAGAACTTCACGCTTAGCATCTCGGTCGTCCCAGTGCTCTAAGTTCCAGCGTAGGTCTATCGCAATAGTTGCCAAATAGTTGAGTCGTCGTGCGCGCTATACTACCTGTTCACTGGTCAAGTCACTTCCTGTCAGCAGGGTGATCTAGCGATCGCTAACGAGAGCGAGTGGAGCGGAAAGAGGCCTGCGAGCGCCAATCAGTATACCCTGCAACTCGGGTATACACATATATGTGTATATATATATATTACAACTTCTTGCTACTAAATCCCAATGTGCCTGTCCTGTTTGTTCGTAGCGCCGCCACAATCGCACACAATGAATTATATCAATGGCATTATAATAGCGTTTCTAGACTACATTTTTTTTAATTATATAAGCCATATGGACAACTTGTTGATATCTTCATATCATCGTAATTGTCGATAAGTTTCTTTTGGTTTAATGCCGACAGGTTGTGCTCCTTCCTAGGTCATTCCGTTCCCTGCAACAAAGTTTTAAAGTAGGAATGGCCAAGGCAATCTGATATCGATGTCGGAAGAACTTTTCTCTTCTAGTACTATTTCGGCAAGCTCTTGAAACGTTGTTAATTGACCGGTATTAACTGTGTCTCGGCAAAACGAGTACCCGTGCATCGCGGTTCACTCCGCAAGCTTCATATATATATATATATATATATATATATATATATATATATATATAGAGAAAGAAACATAGTTCATTACGGATCCTCACACTGTGATCATGCTACAATCCTTATCTAGAGCTAGACACCAGCGATTGGTCAGCAAATTTTTATGCCGCTTTGTGGGACCTGCGGACTCTGTGATTTGCTTTTCCATGTATGTGAAATACTGTCGTTCTTTTCAGGTTCTCACGAGAGTCCTGAACGGCGGCACGGGGAAACCGTACAATCCAGAGCTAACGCCTTGCCTAACTGACCAACAGTTAGATTAAGTTGCATGGAGACCTAAGAAAGTGTTCGCATTCTCCCACGCCCCGACGTCTGAGTTAACATCCAGCTCGATGGCGGATAGCGCTCTCTTTGCTTTGATACTCCGTGGAAAATTCAAGTCGGCTCTCCCAAAGACGGCGGCGTGAGAAAGTGGCAAACATGTCGGTGGCATAACAGCCGTAGCCAAACATTGGGTTGCGTACATTTATTGTGTACAACTTCTAGCGAGGATTAAGTGCATTAGCGTGTTTTGAAGAACTTGGCCGACCACTGGAAATGTACTCCTATCCTTGTATGCAGGAGTGCGTATGGAGGGTACGCAAAATCTCTAGCAGGACATTTCAATGTAAAAACATTGCTCGATGGGTACGCCGTGGTTTGTCGCAGGACCAACGCGAAGTGGTAGTTGACCTGGACGAAGGCAGTGACAGTGACGAATAATCGGTGTACTGCAGGATGCCTACCAAGAGCTTTCACTGTACTCACCAGGAAGGGCCCTAAAGCGTTTCTTAGGGCTGAAAGCACGGAGGTTTTTATCACCTCACCTGGAGCTAAGCTGGCGAAGCATGCAGCTTATTCACTTGACTGCACTGTGCGATTCATTCCTTTCCCAAGATATAGTTTTAAAAAATGAGAGAAAGACGATTTACGCGAGTAGGTGCCACCGCCACTAAGAATTGGTGAAAACTACGTCGAAATCTCACTAACGGTTATACTTTCAGAAATTTCGTAACTGTACTCGACCATAGAGATTGCAAAACATAGTTAGGTCTCTACGCATTGTCTCGCGTAATGCCATTTGTGTTTACCTGCACATCTTGCTGTTAGCGCTTTACCACAGGGAATCACGGGCGCAATGTTCTCACAATAAACACTAATGCAAATCAGCCCAGAAATGTCCTGTTTTGATCATCCCTGCCAAGTGGTACTAAGAGGTATTCATGAATATATATATATATATATACCGTTTGTTACGGACAGGTGCAGAGGCTATATAAATATATATATATATATATATATATATATACAGCCTGTGTGTAGGCCAAGTGTTTATGTATTTGTTTACGGAACTATTTCCGACGACGACCATCACGAAAACAACAACAACAGCAGCAGCAGCAGCAGCAACAACAACAGCGGCCGTGATGCTGGCGGTGGATGAACAACCAGCCAACGGTGTTGTTGATCAACGACCCGATCCAGGCTGCAGCCGAGCGCTATAGCTATAGTAGCAAGTGCTCGAAAAAGCCACAGCATCTGGCACGATTGTGGCGGGGGTAGTCGAACCCCCACGCGGGCACGTACATCGGATGGATCGCGACGAGGCAGTGGGGGGCAAACGGGCAAGAAGGCGCGCGACCCGTATCAGTTCACGGCACGGTGACGCACCTATGAACGACGATGACGACGACGACGAGGACGAAGTTGGGGAGGACGTTTCTACGCGAGCCGCCGAGAACAGCACAATCGACGAACGAACAGAAGTCACTGTGCTACCGTTGTTTTTACTGTTGTTATTAATGTTGTTGTTGTCATCCTTGTTGCTGTCGTTGTCATCTTTGTTGCTATTGTTGTTGTTGCCGTAGTGAGCGTTGTTGTTGTTGTTGTTCTCGTCAGCACTGTTGCTGTTGTTGTTGTCTTTGTGGTAGCAGCAGACCCAGCGCAAGCAACAGCAACAAATCTATATCCGTAGCTTATCCCGCTTTGGATCGCCTGCCTCGGTTGCTCTGGCTGAATTGTCGATCAATCGTCCGATCGCTGACGAATAGATTAAATCACCACCCCCCCCCCCGGCCGCCTTCTCCTTCCAATCCACCGCTTCAACAATTCATTTCTTCTGCCTGCACGAAGACCAAGTTCAAGACCAAGACGATCAACATCGTCGCTATAGCAATCAGCCTTGTTTTTGTTTTATTGTTGTTGCTGTTGTTGTCATCATCCTTGTTATTGCTATTGATGTTGACGCGGAAATTAGCTAAATCGACACCGAGCGACACACCGCCCCCATTAGCTTTTGCTGCTGTTTTCATCATACAAACATGCATGTATATATATATATATATATATATATATATATATAACTTATATATAATACTTGGTCACACAGAAAAAAATCCGTAAAAACGAACGCCAGTTTAAACCAGTATGTATGTATATGTATATATATATATATATATATATATATATATATATGATGTCATATTTTATACACATCCATGTAGTAGACATAGATTTATGTGCATCTTTAAACACACCACATTGTACAAACGTATATATTAATGAAAATGTTACTTATCTTAAAGCTTTCACTTTTGAAGCACAAAGTCATTAGCTGCGTGGCTATGTTGTGGCAGACACACACACACACACTCACACCCAGAGACTTAAACATTAATTTACACACCTTCGACAGTAAATTATTTTAGAATCATTAAGAGCTTATAAGGACCCCGACAGTGCCCTTTGTTGCAGTTTCTAGTGGCCGGCCACCAGCCTTTTGCATTGTTTTCTCCATTTTCTGTTCCCATCGTTCGACCTACATACATATCAGTACGATGCATTGAGCCTTGTTCCCTGGAGCCGTTTCTCTTGTAAAATATGTTTGTCTATGTTGATAGCAACATTGCGTGCTACTTAGTGCTATGTATATATACAAAAATACGCCCTCATTTCTGATTGCTGCCGTTCCGCTGCCTCAACCGACCCTCGACTACGGCACGGCACAGAACTACGCTTACAGTTTTCGCTATCTTAATCGACTTTAATCTTATACGCTCAGTATCTAAGCAATTGTTGTTGTTGTTGTTGCTGAATTGAACAATATTCGAAGCGTTGTGTAATATATTCGTGAGACAATATATTCCTTCACGTAGGCCTAGGGCTGAAACCTCTCGGCCATAACGGCGCTGCAATTCTCATCAGAGCGACTGCAGGGGCCACAGTTTCAAGGTCCGTCAGGGCGGAACCCAAACATGATAGAACTCACTCGTTTTTAGCTTTGGCTGGTCAGAAACTACCGTATGCGATGATTTTGTCTTGAATTTTTGGCAGATATTAGCGCCCTTACGCTGATACATAACGAGCCTCTGCTCTCCAGCGTAGCAGTTGAATGTGGTAGCAACCTAAACGCCTAACTACATTCAACTGTAGCACGTCTGTAGCACGTGATATTTGTCTACTTTCTATTTTTAAATATGCCATAGGAAATTTGGTTACAGAATCTGATCTTACGACCTCCAATACTTCTCAGTGACCTGTAAATTTGATCGTGTTCTAGGAAACATGTGGCGTATAAAACTAAATAGGTATTATAATTCTTAATTAAAAGGGGAATATATATATATATATATATATATATATATATATATATATATACGAACAATTGTTGTGCTAACATTACAGTGGTACTTCATTTATGCTCAGCTGTGCGCACCTGCGGCCAAGCCCTGTTGTTGTGTCGACTACAGCAGCGGGGCAGGCGGAGCCTGCAACAGCGGTAACAACAATCAGAACAGCAATAAAATATGGCATTAGCCGTGAATCAAGAATAGCTCGACAACAATATATAAATAGTACGATTAATGGTAATGTGTCTGATAGCAGAAACAGTTACAACAATAACGTCAAGGCCAGCGACAACGAAGACGACAGCAACAGCAACAGAAGCGGTGGCGACGACGAAAACAACAACATCAACTACAACAGCAGTAGTAGTAACAGCAACAACAACTACTACAACAGCAGTAGTAACAACAACAACAACAATAAAAGAAAAACAACAATATCGACAACAACAGCAACAATAAAATAACAATAACAATAACAATAACAACAACAACAACAACAACAACCGTAACAGCACAAGCAGCATCAACATCAATATGATTAGCAGTACGTCTTGATTAGGCATCTGCTCCGCCGTATCGAT
The DNA here is from genome assembly GCA_003439945.1 of Dermanyssus gallinae. Classification (NCBI taxonomy): domain Eukaryota; kingdom Metazoa; phylum Arthropoda; class Arachnida; order Mesostigmata; family Dermanyssidae; genus Dermanyssus; species Dermanyssus gallinae. The sequence goes on along the minus strand of QVRM01004528.1, from coordinate 59,974 downwards.
TCGGCCCGGACGGTCCCCCGATGGGCGGCCCTCCGATTACGGACAACTGATGTCACCGGTGAAGCCCAAAGTGGCGTGACAGTGATGTCGAAGACGATGGCTGTGACGCCAAAGCGACGAAACGAACCATAATCGAATAGATGCTCGGTGTCGTTGTCGTCGTCATCATCAGCATCGTCAGCACCACTTGTTTCTCCAAGTTTCTCATTTCCTTACCTCGTTCAACAAGCGCCTCTTTCCCTCTCTCTCTCTCTCTCTCTCTCTCTCTCTCTATATATATATATATATATATATATATATATCCCCACCTGCTCCCCCAAGCCTAACCCCCACCTACTTTCCCAAGGCTCTCTCTCCCTACCAGATCCACCAAGTCCCCCCATCCCCCTCTCTCCACCTGCTTCTCCCAAATGTATCAATTTTCTCTCTCTCTCTCTCTCCACCTACTGCTCCAAATCTCTCTCTACCCATTTGCTCTCCACCTCCACAACCCCCCACCACTCCTCCCCCCGCCCGGGGCAAGCGTCCTGCTTTTCATCCTCCCGTTCTCTTTCCGTTTGCCCCGTTCTCTTTCTGTCGCCTCCCTTGGGGACTGCCGGCAACTTCTCCGACTTCTCGCTGGCGGCCCTAAGCGGTTGTCCGGCGCAGCGTCACCACAAACCACCACCACGGTATCTCCTCTATTTGTCAACACGAAGGGCCTGCGTTTATCACCGCCAGAAAATCTAGTCGATTTTACCGCACCAATCTTCTGCGTCGTACGCAATAATGATTATGATCAACACCACCAACACCACCACCACCACCGCCACCGCCACCTTGATGATCTTCAACATGATAATCACCATCGTCATCATCACCACCACCACTGCTAGCATTCATCTTAAGCTTCTTCTTCTGTCTTCTTAGGTGTCACTCTTCTTCGGCGTTGGTCACAAGTTCTCTTTGACGCCGTCGCTGGTCTTTTAGTGTAGGCTTTCTCGTCGTTGCTGTTGTTGTTGTTGTCGCCGTTGTTGCTTTTGTCATCATCGTGGTCTTGTTGTTGCTGTGTTGTTGTTGTTGACGTCATTTTTGTTGTTGCGGTTGTTGACGTCATTTTTGTTGTTGCGGTTGTTGACGTCATTTTATTGTTGCTGTTGTTGTTGACGTCATTTTTGTTGTTGCTGTTGTTGACGTCATATTTGTTGTTGCCGTTGTCCATGTCGTAGTCACTATCGCTTAAGGCTGCGTGTCTCTACTTTTCCTTCCTCCACAAATGACTTTTCCCGTCCATCTCTGGCGTTTCGGCAAATGAATGATTCGAGTACAACGACGATGGACGACTGTGGACCACTGTGACAGCGACCACAACGAGTGCCACTTTGAATATTACCAGTACTACTATTAGCAAAACCATTGCGGAGGTAAATCCATCATTTGTAGCACAGAAACCGAATCAACGTCGACAAAGCACAGGCGTAATCTTTCCGCACAGGCGTACTCTATCTCTGTCTCATTTCTCTGTCTCACGCCGGTTCCCGGCTGACTTTTGTCGAGCGGCGGCGGTAAGCTGAGTGTACTGACCGGTAAAATGTAGCAGAAATATTAGCAAATGTTGTAGAATGTGCAATACACACATGTGTATGCAGACCTGTATACATAGATTTATCACTAGCGATGGCGGCGGCAGCAGAAGCGGCAACAGCTCAGAGTAACGATACGATTTGTTCGGCATTTCTCAAAGTCCTACTAACTAGAGAAAGGCCGTCAGCTTCCGTCTGAGGCGGTACCGAAACAGGCACCAGCGATCTAACTCAACTCCCTATTCTCAGAAATGCTTGGCCGAGTGGGTAAAGTAGGCAGATATTCAAAATTCGATACGTACAACCGCATACAAAAACACGTCTTCGGACAGCGAATGATGATCGAGGGATGGGCAGCGAATAATAAACAAAAATACAAATATTTGCATTGATCTAAAACAACATTGGAGTAGGTAGTAACGGCGTGGCGATCACAACCTGTGCGTCGTGTCGATTATTTGTTTGTTCAATTGCGTGTTCGTTGCAGAATATATATATATATATATATATATATAGGCGAGAAGAGTTGCTGGACACATTATATATATATATATATATATATATATATATATATATATATATATATATATATGTATATATATATATATATATATATATATATATATGTATATATATATATATATATATATATATATATATGTATATATGTATATATATATATATATATATATATATATATATATATCCGTAAGGCGATGGCTGCTGTCTTCTAGCCAGGAGCATTATTAGCGCGGCCAGTTACGGCCGCCAGCGCATCGACCCCGTCTTGCCTCTTGCTGAGATTCGATCGGGTTTGTCTTGCGTCCAGACACGCGGCCTCACGGCACACGGCTTCGGCCGTGCAGAATAAAATTAGACGTCATAAATGGCTATACGTAAAATTCGCTAATACATTCGAGTTTGCAACTCTGCGAAGTGTGTGCACCATCATGGAGTGACTGCGCTTCGTGTTTTTTGACTCTCGGCGTCATGCGAAATTGTCAAATAGACTTGTCGCTCAAAAAGTCGGCTTGGACCGGTGAAAAAGACGGCTTTTTTCGTTTGGTTCACGACTCGACTACAAACGAATTTCTTCAAGTCTTGTTTAACGGACGAAAACATATCAATATGTAATATACCTTTACAGTAGGTGCTACACACACATATATATATATATATAAAATCCGCAAACACTATATATATGAATACGTAAACATAGATTTAGAGACGGTATTTCGACGCGGTATTTTTGGGGAGCTTATGGTAACCCGGGCCGAGCCCGATTACTACACAGCTATCCGGTACAATTTCAATCGGCACTTTGTTTCTCGCGTTAGGCAAACTCGTCTGCAGAAACGAGACAATTTATGACCTATCGCGTACGGGTTGTGGGTAGTAGACACTATGCACGTCTACCAGACGTAGTGGTCTAATAATATACAGCTAACAACTAAAGCGCCCTCGGGTCCCTCCAGCTGTATGTACAGCTAAGAGAACAAGGAAGGGTCTTATGTTGTCAACGGCGGCCGAAATCATGGTGGTTGCGGCTAAACGGGTTATCTCGTTCGAGTGACGTAGAAATCGTAGCGCTGATCGGCTCAGGCACGACGATCTGCTCACAAAGTCAGCGCATGAACAGACAGACAGACAGATACAAACAACGCCAGGATGAGAGGATAATATCAAAGCTAATCCGGAGCAAAACAACAACAACAAGAGAGACAGCTACGTCAACCTCAATAAAAAAAAAACTACAATATTAGCAGAACGGACGATGGCAAGAACTGCTACTACAACAACAACAACAACAACGACAACAACAGTCAATTTATAACCACAGCAGCAGCAACAACAGAAACAACAATTAATTAACCACCACAATATCAAACAGAAAAACCACCGCAACGAAACGGTAGAAGATCGTCACCATAACAAACAAACAACAATAACAACAAGCATAACGGCGACAAATAACAGAAACGTAACGGTAACAGGATTCCGTTGTTGTTTTTGGTTTCCGTTTGACGTGTTGTTGTTGTTGTCGTTGTTGTTGTCGCCGTTGTTGTTGTTATTGTTGTTGGCGTCGTTGTTAGTTACTGCCGCGAATACAATGACAGCAGCAGCTGCACAAACAGAAGCATTCCACATGCAACTATGTGCCGGCAACAACGAGCCAGTATAGTAAGCGACAACAACGACAACAACAACAACAACGACAACAACAACAACGACAACAACAACAACAGCGACAACAACAACAAATCAGAATCATCAAATTAATGCAAATCGTCTCAGCATCTGCAGCAGAAATGGTATCAGTAATAACAACAGCGGGCTGACATCAATGCTGAACACGACCACGAAAAAGGCGACCGCTCGGCGACCGTACCCTACCGTACTGACACGTGCTACTGCAGTAGCAGCAGCAACAGCCGCATCTTCTCCTGTGCCTATATAACGGACAGTCGTTGCGAAAACTTAAGCACAGAAACAGAGAAAGCGCCGAACAATTCTGAACCGCCCAGCAAGTGCTACACGATAGAGACGTCTGTCTCGCCCTATTAGGTGGGGTCTGCCATGTGTTTGCCGCTGCCAAATGGTATATATATTTATATTTATATATATATATATATATATATATATATATATATATATATATATATATATATATATATATATATATATATAAATAAATGAATAACAGCAAACTAATTCTGATCAAGCCCATTTCTAACCTCGCCACCTACTCAGTGTATATTTCTACGAACTCTTTCTTGCAGGAATACGACGTCTTCCACGAAAAAAAGTCCCTTCCTAAGAAAACCACTAGGGCAAAGGGTACAAGATCGTGCGCAACGAATTGCGCCACACACAGCCGCTACTGCCAGTCGAAGTCGTCCTTTCTACAATGATATTGGCCTACGCCGGTGCTCTGTAAGCAAAAATACCGCGATCTCCGAATCCCAGAGACATTAGAATCGTGGCTAAACGCAAACGGCCGAAAACACTGAAACCAGATGCGGCTACCCACAAGCAGTATGCATACACTTAAAGTCAACTTCAGGCAGATTCCTAAAACAGCCTTGATTTGGCTTCAAAAAACAACGGATTTAAACGGCCTGAAACACCCTCCGTCTAAAGGGCACTTAGTACCACTTACGCCCATGGTTAAGTGCAAGTGGGCGCGACCCCCAAAATGGGCTCACGTAAAAAGATTCTCAGAATTTACTTCGGAAGCAATAATAACCGCTACACAAGGTTAAGCTCTACAAGGCGAGCAGCCTAAATGGCACGCAGCCACTTTCGACATGGTGCATAGAGAAAGACTGGGTTTAGTGGGTTCGGGAGTCCCGAGCTACCGTTTAGCTATCGAGCTACAACGACTACATAGATTTAACCGACTAATTAAAACAAATATATATATATATATATATATATATATATATATATATATATATATATACATACATACATATAACTTCTAACGAGTCCATATACATAAGGATTTATTTAATATATATATATATATATATATATATATATCGGAACAAACACCTAAACTAAATGGCAATAGTTACGAATCAGAAATTGAATTCAAATTCATCAAAGTAAGATCATCATGATAAAGGAAAAGTAAGAATAGACACTTCAAGTGTTCACATAAGTCGACTGACGCACGGACGATCTCTCTCTCTTTTTCTCTCGTGCGCGATTTCGGTTCCGTTAGATTGACTGTCACGTCCGTGTAAACGAGATGAAGCTGAAACTTTCGCTCGCTGATTGGTTGCTGACAGGCGGCTGGGCTGACGGACGTCGCCGGTGAAGAATCTTCGCCCCGCCTCAACATCGCGCTGAAGTCGTACAAACGAAGTCGTACGAGAGATAGACACATGGCACATACATACAATACACAACAAACACGTACTTGACAGAACAGCCCGGTCGGCGCACTGGCGGAAACATTCTATACACGCGCCGACAGCTCTTCTGTCAATAAAGATAGACCATAGATGATAAATAGATAAACATGTCAGATAAATAAATAAATCAAAGCACGTATGTATATCACTCAAACTCTTGCTTGAATACTTGGTTAATGATAGTACCATATGCTTTGTTGTCCTGCGTAAGGCGGTCGGCGAGATGGACTAGTACCAGTGGTCTGCGTTTCTGCTCATATACTAGGTATCAAGTTGTTGGCCAACGCTCAAACCTCAATATATATATATATATTAAAAAAAATTATATATATATATATATATATATATATATATATATATATATATATATATTTTAAAAAATGTATATATATATATATATATATATATATATATATATAATATATATTGTTTTACACTAGGTTTGTGCCTAAGTAACTCGCTTTGGCAAGCCGTGGCCAGTTCTTCTAGGTTATTCAGAGGTGGAGTTGTTTTCTAGTAGTGGTTAGTCGTAGACTAGTATGTGCCACTGCGTCGTCTTTAGTCCCTTTTTAGCCATGCCATACTGTGCTCACTCTGCACTTATTAGAGCCACTTTTCTCAGCTTAATTAACCTCACGGTATATATACGTATATCAACGTGCTCTATTTGTCTATTAATAATAACCCTGGTTTACTGTTTTTTTTAAAAAAAGATTTTTCGTAAGGCTAAAGCCCGTGTGCAATTTTTTCTTGTCATGGTTAATGTTTAATCCACTTCGGCATTTACCTTGTCTAAATTGGAAACCATGCAAACCAATTTAAGAGTGGCCGGTCTGGGTCTCGAACCCAGTCCTCCCGAATGCAAGGCAAAAGCTTTGCCACTAAGCCATCTTGCTCGGTTTTTGTTTGTTTGTTTGTAAGCAGATCGTGTAGCAAAGCTCATTGCAAGGTCTGCGATAGATGCACGAGGTGTTAGGTGACAACCGCTGAGAATGAAAAACATTGTTGTCGTTTGCCAATTCGTGGAAGCCGTCGTGCCGCTGAATTCTATTGGATCACACGAATGAAGGCTGTTTTCCTGTCGACCACGACCAATGTCTGACGAACTGTCAGCGTTCTTCGAACAACACCAGAGCCAAACAACAATACGACGAACATTAACGACGAGAGCAGCAGCAGCAGCAGCAGCTACTCTCGAGATCTAAAGAAAAGGGGAAAGGCTCTTTCCCTTTCCTTCCCTGCATGTGCCCCCGTGTCTCGTGGTGACGGCCGTAATCGTCGTCCGATGCCCGGCCGATTCTATACGCTAGCGGCGGGGACAACGACAACAGAGAACTGCCAGCAAGACCAACAAACAACAACAACATCATTATTATTATTATCATCCTCACATTTGATGACGACGACGACCTTGGACGGGCCGACGAAACGACCCCAGAGGATAGAGCCTGTGCTGTTCCTTGCTGCCCCCCCGCCCCCCGCCTCTACGGCCGCCCGCGATGAAGAAGAAAGTAAACTGCAGCCATCTTTGATGGCTACCCTCCACAGCGTGTCTACCTCGCTCGCTACTGCTGCTACCGCTACTGTATGCACACGAACGCATCCTGACGCATCAAGTATGCTCATGCTCCTGTTTGTCGTATATAGTATGTTGCATGTCTGTATGCATCTATGTACGTCTCTATGCATGCATGCATGCATGTATGTATGTGTACATAGGCACACGTCGTGCGTATGATGGATTGAGGTAGTCAGTCTGTGTGAGTGTATTGTTTAGCGTCTGTTTAGGAGATGCCCGCTTGCTTGCCCGTCCACCCGTCCGTCCGGATGTCTGTTCGCCAGACGGGGACGATCGGCGTTACAACGATGAGGCAATGTCGAGAGCGCGAGACGGGCGTGAGGGCATCGATGTTGCGACAGCCAGACGTCGATACCGATGGCGGAGACAACAACAACAACAACAGGAGCAGTAGCGAGAGTGACACTATACAGAGCAACAATGACAACAACAACGACAACAACAACAACAACACGAGCGACACTATCCAAAGAAGCAGTAACAACAACAATATGTAACAACAACAATAAGATTTATTAGTAACAACAACAACGCAACAACAACAATAAGAACAACAACGCAACAACAACAATAAAAACAACAACGCAACAACAACAATAAGAACAGCAACGCAACAACAACAATAAGAACAACAACGCTAGCAGTATTGCCAAGCAACAACAACGCCAGCAGATCTACCAAGCAACAATAAAAACGCCAGCAGTATTGCCACACTGTAACAACAATAACAACGACGACGACCACGACAACAACAACGGCAGCAAATTTACCAACAAGAGCAGCAACAATTCTAGAAGTGGCAACAACAACCCCAATGAAATGCTGCCGTAGCAGCACCGGCAGTTGAAACAACGAAAATAAAACTTCTGAATAATAATTATTTTAACTGAGACATGGTCTACAAAAAGCATAAACGTGAATGGATTTTACACTGCTGAGTGTCTGGCACAACACGCAGCAGGACCAGGAAGACCAAGTGGGGGCGTAGCCGTTTTGTACAATGGCAGATCTGGTGAAGTAACAATTCAGTATAATGATGACAACTGTGTCATTTTAAGTACCGATAAATGTAATGTCATTGCCATGTACTCAAGTCCCGCGGAGAGAATAATAGATCTGCTTGATAAACTGTGTCGGTCGCTCGATTCAGTTGATCTACGAAAATCAACTCTACTCTGTGGTGACTTAAACTGCCCAATAGATAAACCCAGCAATAGTAGGTGCAGATCGCTGATTAACACCTTACATGATCGAGGTCTGTGGCTTGTCACCTCTCCGGATGTGCATACATTTGTGGGACCACAGGGTAGATCAACGATCGATATATTTGCAACCAACATGGAAGAGACCTCCGTGACGTATCACGGCGTGCTGTCGCAACTAACAGCTTTCGGAGCCAAATCGCATCTTCCGGTTGGACTCAGTGCGCGGATGCCGGCGGAACCTCTAGTTCAACGGAGATTAAAATGGTCAAAGTCGCTAGACATTAATCGTCTTGTTCAATGTTCCCGAGAAATCTTGCCGCCTCCCAAAGAGTTTTCGGTTGATGAGTACGCCAGTCGAATTGTTTCAGTCATACGACAAAGCGTCTGCGAAAAGCGATCCAGGCGCAGCGTACCTTGGATGAACACAGAGCTGCGTAAATTTAAGCATTATGTTGTCCAAGCTTATATTCTATCCCGATTACAAGACATTATGTTGCCGTTATATCAATGGCTCAACAGGACATACAAACAGATGATCAAGTCAGCCAAAAGGGACTATGCTCTGAATAAAGAAAATCGTCTCATTTTGGAAGCCATAAAACAACCGTATAAATGGATTAAAAGCGAATCCCGGAATGTCGCTTGCTCTATCCCATCTAAGGAGTTAAGAGCGTACTTTGGGCAGATGCACGCAATCGATAATACTATCCCAGAAAACGTTCCTGAGCTTATTTCTGTGTGGGATGTGATGACTATGCAAGCCCGAGAGGGTATCTTGGCTGAGATAACTAAAGATGATGTTATCAACGCCATACTGAATTCAAAATCTCGTAAAGCACCAGGTCCAGATCAAGTGCAAAATGAACACCTGCACCAAGTTATGTTGCTGGTTCCCGCCATACACGCTCTATTCAACAAGATACAAGAATATGCATCCTTGCCCTCGTCTTGGAGGGAAATTATTTTGAGTGTCATACCGAAAGGGAAAGGTAACCCGCTCTCCCCGTCATCTTGGCGTGGTATTGCGAAGAAAAGTGTTGTGTACAAGCTTTTAGCTAGTATATTAACTAAGCGTCTGGAGGCGTTTCTCGACGACGTGGATGGCTTGCCGGAAGAGCAGCATGGATTTAGAAGGGGAAAGTCGACGATGACTGCTTGCTCCGTGCTTCTCGGCGAGATTCGAGCAAATCTCTCACAAAAACGGTTACCGCTCTACGCCGTTTTTGTAGACTTTAAATCGGCCTTTGACACAGCGTCGCGGAAACTGATTGTAGCTAAGCTGGCATATCTCGGAGTACCGCTCACATTTCTTCAGCTGATTGCCTCAATCCTTCAACAGGGCACAGTTGTCCTCGATGACGGAGTGTCTGAGCACGAGCCTTTGGTTCAAACAACAGGGGTTGCTCAGGGGGACAATCTCAGTCCTCTCCTATTCTCTGTTCTGGTTTCGGATTTACCATCAATAATAACTAAACGACACAAGTTCGTCAAAGTGTTGCTCTATGCCGACGATTTGGTCCTGTTTTCCAGAAGCCGTTTTCACACTCAGCAGGCGCTCGCAACTCTGCAGAAGTATGTGAATGCTAATGGCCTGGTTATAAATGTGAGTAAAACAAAGGCTATTAAATTCAGGGGAGGCGGTCGGCTGGCTAGCGATGATGGGCTACACCTTCAAGGAAACCCTGTCGAGTACGTAAAACATTTCGCCTACCTCGGCGTCGAATTAACAACCACTGGGTTGTGTTTTACGCGACATATCAAAGAAAGAATCCGTAAGGGTTTTATGGCATTTTACAGTATTCAAAATCCAGTGCGGCTGTCGTTACAGGCAGCCTTGCAGCTATTTGATATAAAAATAGGCCCCACAGCTGGGTATGGAATACAAGTGATATGGCCGTATCTCAGCGCAGCGAACCTCGCTGATCTCGACAGACTTAAAGCTGCATTCCTCAAGCGTACCCTGGGTGTCCACAGAACAAGCCGCAACCGACTTGTCTACCTGGCGGCTGGAACACCTCTCTTCACAGAAACTTTGCAGCGAAGCTTCAACCTGCCTCACACTGAAGCATTTAGGCAGCACATCCAGAGTTGGGAGGCGAAACTAGCTGATGTCGATCCAGCCTTCTTTATGACGCCTGCCCTCAGCTCGGACACGTGGAAGGATCCCAATATGGCAAATCGTCATCTTACCCTTCGATTTGCTATGCATGGTTTTCACCATAAAATTTGTGTTCGACCTGGCCACCATGAAGCTGACGAATCATGCACTTGTCAACGTTGCGGCCATCAGTGCACAACATATCATTTACTTGAATGCTCCAATCCGGTTTCTGTAAACCGTCTAATGTAACAAAATATAATACCTACTATTTGGTCAATAAACTTGAATTATAAAATCCAGATATACACACACGGAGGAAGATGTCTTTGTTCGCCTCGCATCATATAATCCATCGACATATCTGTGTTTACTCTGATACTATCTGTATTTACTCTACGGTTCATCACCAAACGGCCATTCGTCATTAATTTATCCGCATTTCAGTATCTTCGTTGAGGCTAGGTCAGTTGAAGTTGGAGTGGCCAAAGCCGTTACAGCCAGAGGTTGCCATATCGCAGTGCATAGCAAACAATGTCTACCGCGACTCATGCGTAGCTCTGCATGAGTCGCGGCAGAAAACTGTGCACTCTGGAACATTGACGGTTGACAGCGACAAATTCAACCATAACTATACAATGAAGGGCTGCAACGACAACAGCGATAACGACAGCAACAACATCAGCAATAGCCACAACAGCATCAGCAATAGCCTCTACAGGTGCAGCAGCAGCAACAACAACAGCGGCAACAATAACAACGGCAAAAAACATTAACAATAACGACTCCGACCACTATTGTTATTACTATTACTACGACATAACGACTAGAAATGATGACCGCCGTCGATGACGATCTGGACGAGATGGAGGAGAAAGACAGCGTTGAGGACACGAATTAGCACAACACGTTCTCTCCAATGCGTCGCAGTCGATAACCGCCACGCCGACCAGTGATGGCGGCCACGAAACTACGATTGGATCTGTTTCGGGCCGTTGAGCTGTTCTTGTTGTTATTGCTGCTGCTGCTGTTGATGTCATTGTTGTTGCTGTTGTTTTTGTTGTTATTGCTGTTGCTGTCGTTGCTGTTGTTGTCGTCCTTGCTATTGTTGTTGCTGCTGTCTCCGATGCGGGAGCTGCCATCCCACTGAGTTCTGGAACTCACGATTGGCCAGAACGGAGCACTTGTTGACAAAACAAGTTGTCTTCTTCTCCCGGCGATCGTCACTGAGCACACCGACAACTGGTGTTCGGCGCTGTATATATATATATATATATATATATATATATATATATATATATATATATATATATATATATATATATATATATATTTATACATATATATATATATATATATATATTTATACATATATATACAAGGTGTACATTCTATGCCAAAACGGTGTAGCCTTAGAATGGCGCGTATCAAGCAGTTTGGCTTGTAACGAGGCCTGTTCTAAGAATGTACCATTCGTACGCGCTAACTCTACGCTTTCTCCGAGGTGCTTCTGTCAAAGCTAGCTTGTGCCGCGACGCTCCCCGTCGTATTTTAGTTTCAATCCAAAATTGAGCGTCTGCCAACGTGCAACTTCTGCACCACTTCTGCAAGGAGAGGCGTGATCCGCGCAGAAGTTGGCTCTCATACCCGCATGTCTTCGTTCGTCTCAGCCTGCAGGCAGCTGGAGGTAACCACTATGATCGTTCTGTTTTAGACGTTGTTACCTTATGGCTTCTGAGCCATTCAGCCATACGATCTAACTAATTGTGTTGTCTGTCGCTACGCCGAAGGTTTGGTTGCTATGCAAATGATGTCGAATGCCACGTACAGCGTCCTAGCCATGCGGCCAATCGAGGCATAGTTGCGTTAAGCGTTGATATTTTAAGTTCACTGTATGTATATATATATATATATATATATATATATATATATATATATATATATATATATATATATATTTATATATAAAGTTAAACTTGATTTCGTCCTTCTAGCAGCTAGTCCGCGAACGCGTGTAAACATCTACGAAAGCACGTGAACCGACTGCTCCGACCAATCTGAAGCCTCATTCGATATTTAGCAAAGTCAATAACTCAGTCAGTGCTACCAAAGGAAGGGCTATAGAGAGTAAGGAAAGAGAGACAGAGAGAGAGGGTGAGAGTGAGAGAAAGGGAGAAAGGGGCAGACAGAGAAATCGATACAAAAGCCTGCGGAAAGCAAGACATTCGCCAGATGAGCCGTTGCGAGAAGCCGCAGCATACGGCCGCCGATACAGGAATCAGGCCAACATGGTCTAGCGGGGACCTACTGTCAATCAGGCAGTCAGCACCAAACACATTTGTTAGTGCCGTAACAAAAGCGACAGCCGCAAGGAGTGGTGGCAGCGTCTCATCGCGTCTGGGTCGCTTATCGAGTCGCGCGCGACCACAATAGCTGAGCTTTCGTGACGTCGACGTGAGAGATTTGTCCGCGCGTGGTGGTCTATTGGTTTGTTTTAGCAAATTTGCTAAACTTATCGATGCTCTATAGATCACCGTATTCTGCCAGCGGAACGAAAGGAGAAGAACTGGCAGAAAAAGGATTGAGAGAGAGAAGAAGGTGAAGAGGAGGACAAAGAGAAAGAATAAACAAGGGAAGACTCTGCGTGGGGGCAATGGCCCCCGTTGCGTTGTGTGTGGCCAATCGTCAACATAGGGTTAACATGGACGATAACAGCACCAGCAGCTGCAGTCGCAGCAGAGAAAGGGAAACATTGGTCACAATAACAGCAACAACAACAACAACAACAACTGCAACAACAGATCTCAAACGTGCTACGAATAATGGCTAGCGTACGCAAATGAACCGATCACGATCCTGGAGAGGGGCGAGAGGTAAACTCGGATAAAACGCAAAAACGCTAGCAAAACGTCCCAATCAATAGAACCAGGAATACATACACACACACACACGTATATATATTTTTTTTGTTCAAGTGGCCAATAAATTTCCTGAATTGATTAAAACGTTCGTTGCTTTTTCAGCCAACTCGCATTGGCTCGCATCTTGCTCGAGAGCCCCAGAAAAGGACTTGCACGGATAGAGGAAAGTCCAAAAACGATGTTGGTATGCTAACATGGATGATTCGATGCACAGATGAGAAGCTCAATATCTCTGAATTCGATTGGTGTTGTTTCGTTCGTTTGTCGTGAACGTGCAGCTCCTACTGTTAGAGTTGCCAATGATCATATCACTTACTTTGTCCAATCGCTATATATATATATATATATATATATATATACGTTTTGTGTTGACGTGCCCCTTGGCATCTAGTCACAGTGGCCGGTATTTCTGCAGAGATGTAGCATCGGCGACTCCATGCCTATTTGTTTCTGTAATTGCAGCAGCAGCGGCAGGAACAACATTCAGTGCAACAACAATGACAACACAATCATCAAATTGCTTAAACTCGAAAACACATTGTGGAGCCGTATCCAACCTTTTTAGAACCAGTTTTATCACTCCTGTGCACAAGAAGGGCTCGACAATAAATGCTAAGAACTACCGGCCTGTTTCGCAAAAACTCTATACGGTGCTGCAACTTTGAGAAAGTTGCAGTTACCTACTGCAATAATTGCTTAATTGCTAATTTTAGACCGCTTGCTTGACCCTGCAGACGCCGTGACGACTTCGACCCTGCTGACGAATGTCTTACTGCGGTTATCATTTCGTCAACAAGGGCGCGTTCGACAGAGTACATAGCCATTCCCTTGTGCTCTGCAAATTGGAAAGCATATCCATCCAGTACATTGGATGAGAACATTTTTGTGCAACCACCTCGCAAAATTCGAGTAAAGCTTGACGATAGACTAAGCCATTTCCTGCATTTTCTTGTGTGCTTCAAGGGGATGCATTTTAAGGGAATCACTGCGTTTTACCGACTCGCTTATACACCTGACCCAGGTTATATATGCCTGATCACATTACCAAGTTCATATGATCTTCCGCTGCTCCATTCTAGCGACTACGAATGTGTACGTTCTGCTCTATAATTGATTGTTCTTCCCGAATTCTCATATTGCTCTTCTATTGCGTGGAAGCCCCAACCGATTAATAATATAGAAAATTAGTAGAAGGTGTCCAAGACACGTTCCTGAGGCGCCTGCGGTTCAGGTGCCCTCAAAGCGTGTCAGGTGATGTTGTTCCTAATATAGGCTCATTTTTCATGCGTCAACTGACAAAATGTGAACTGCCAGAACACTTTTTGATTACGCTCCAATAACCTAAGAAGCCAGCGATCCATCACTCCAAAAGCCGTGGCCCATTCTGAGTTCGTAAACGAACTGTTTGCCCGGCGGATGGCCAATGGAGCGCACGCAAGTTCAAATAGTAGCCACCTATTTGGCGACAAGTTACGCATACCGGAAACAATACATATATGACCATGATTAATTGTAGCACACAACCCTCATATAGGATAAAAATGTGATTTAATGTTATGTTATATATCCGTCACGTGGTAGCCAGTAACGTTCTGCTGTACAAGATATATATATATATATATATATATAGTTGATTGGATGGCACATGTAAGATGCCTTTCAGTCAAGCTCTTATAAATTAACGAATGTCATCGTGTTGGCATTTGACGTCATCCTCGTCGTAAGTTGCCTGTCTTGATGAGCGTTCAAATTCACTGAAACGGCAATAGCGTCACCACGAACGTCATGTCGGCATTTATTTATCTAGCTAAACGAGAAGTATGTATGCGTACAAAAGTTGACCCGTAGAAATAATCTAATTGATCTTGTTCTTACAGCGAACATCAGCAACAGCTTGTGTTGTCGCTTCCTTGTAGTAGAATCAAACAAGTCGAATTCAGTTACGCGCATCCGCTGTTCGAGGCCGCATAGATCGGCTGCAAGTCTCCGACAACTGTGATTCGGCCTTCACGTTCCCTCCGTTGACGTGCTACCGAGTCAGTCAAGATTACGCTGACTACATTGTGGTTATCTAGAAAGACGTTTTTTCCCCTTCTCCGGTTGGTCCAATCGAGCTAAATAGACTGACAAGTGGTTTCCTCATCTCAGTGTGTATCTACCTGTTCGTCTGCCTATCGGCACCTGCACATCGTAAAATCCTCTCTCTGTGACGCTTACGAAGGCAGCTTGTAATCGTCTATGCACGATTTGTGCACGCGCTGGTGAAGCGTTGACGCTAGCGAACTCATACCTCCAATAAACGAGTGCATATATGTTCGTTAACGAGAAATGTTTCCACGCGAGTTACACGGCCACAACGAGTCATGGTCGTCGTTGCAACCTTCAGGACGATTAATTGGAAAGTTATTTACAGAAGTAAACTCTGCTATTTATATTTAAAACATATATATATATATATATATATATATATATATATATATATATATATATATATATATTAACACACGGGCTGGGTATGTGTGCTTATGTTACATCACAGTGTTTCGGCACAACAATCAATGTTGCGTTTTTCCAGTTCTGCTATGGACCGAACTGCCGGACAAACCACGGCGTGACATTGATCACATTAACTCCAGCATTGTTTGCATGAAAGCCCGCCTGTTTTTTCAAGAAATTCGCTTTATTTTTCTTTGGACTACTTAAGCTGATTTCTGAGAGACACTATAATGATGGTACCATTCCTGATATGTTCATGCGAATTTATAACAATAAGCCTGATCTACAGAAAGGGGCAGCGAATGGATGTGAGAAATTACAGACCTGTATAACAATGCTTTACTGCAAGTTGCATCTTAGAAAAATTACTTATGGCGCACATACTGGGGTTTCTAGTACAAAACAAGCTACTCGACTCTACTCAACAGACTTTAGTGCTTATAGACTAACACGAGATGTCGCAGGATTGAGCAATGTTCATAAATTTATGATCCTTGTTTCACTGCGTATATATTGACCAAAAAAGTGCCTTTGACCGTGCTGATCATCGTTTGCTGCTTGGAAAAATGCAGAGCAGCGGTATACATGATTTTACGGCAAACTGGTTTCGCTCTTACGTATGCAGTCAAATCTTCTCTTAGTCCAAACTGACACATGTTTAGATGTTGTAACTAATCGAGATGTATATAATCGTCTCAATAAACCCATTATAGGTTCTAAGCTATTTTACTGTCTTGCGGTCTGTGGACCGTATTTAAAGAGGTACATGAACTGAAACAATTAAAAACAAAGAAAACGTACAGCCCTATTTTAGAAGGAGGCTCCGTTGGAGATGTTTCTTAAGCCGCAAAGACATTGATCTGGGAGAAATTGCATCACTGCTATCAAGTCAGAACGTGCGTTTACTACTTCGGTTACAACCAGCGAATCTAGCACAAACGTATTTAACGTTAAACCAATTTGTCTAAGAAGTTGGTACTCTGTCTATAGGAACTCACAGTTGCACGCATTGATTACATAAACAATATGCTTGATTGGCGTATGCCAAGGTGGATACACGAGAAACGTTTTGAGAGTGTTTTCCTGTCAAACACGTCTAATTGGCTCACTTCATCTACCGTTTTGTGTACAAAACAACCCCCTGTGTGCAAATAAAGGCGTTATATATATATATATATATATATATATATATATATATATATATATGAGTATATACAGGGTCTTCCAGAGAATGTATCAAGCTTTTTATCCTGACATATCTTCACCAAATCTGCGATTGCAAGAGTCCCAGTCACCCTATCGACGAACCAATCACAACTGCGTGTTTGGATTTAGGAAATTGTTCTATTTTGTATTTTATTTTTATACTTGTTCCATTTTGAGATATTTTGAGATAGATCTCAAAATAGAACAAGTGTTGTATTGAAGATACTTCTCAAGAAATGAGATAATAAATATAAGAAATTCTTATATTTTGGCGTTTGCGCTCAATTATCGGTTTTTCAGCAGACATTTCCGCTCCGCTGTTCCGATGGAAAAATGATTACATTGCCGAGTTCTACCATATATATATATATATATATATATATAATTCAAAGTACGCAAGTCGAGATTATCTTTGCCAATGACGACGACGACGATGATGATGATGATAGTGATAATGATTTGTGACGCTTGTTGTTCTTGCTGCTGCTGCTGCTGCTGCTGGTATCGTGAGGATGATGGGACTTTTGGCCGGCGGGGAGGGCCGGGCAATCGGCAGACGACTTCAATGCTACTCCAGCTGGTAATGGTGGTCGTATTGGTGGTGATGGTCAGGCGCTGCGGCTGCTGCTGCTGCTGCTGACAAATGGCGATTTCGTAAGCGGACGTCATTCGAGAAGCAGGCGGCCGCAGGCTCGTCGAGGCTGAGTTGTTTAGCGGCCTCTGTTGCCGCTGAGGAGGCAATCGATGACATTCATTCGTCGTCGTCGTCGTCGTCGTCGTCGAACTGGTATGCGCATCGTTATCTTGTTATTGTTCTTGATGTTGTTGTTATTGTAGTTGTTGCTGTTGATGATGGTGTTGTTGTTGCTGTTGTTGGTGTTGTTGTTGCTGTTGTTGGTGTTGTTGTTGCTGTTGTTGTTGTTGTTGTTGTTGTTGTTGTTGTTGTTGTTGTAGCCGATGTTGATGTAAATGCAGCACGATGTAATGGATGTTGCAGATGCTGTACAACCATTTGAGTAAGTCTTTCACGCTATACAAGGTCAACAACACTTCTAACAACAACAACAACGACATCGAGAACAGCAACAACAACGACATCGAGAACAACAACAACACGGGTGCTGTGGTTGCAGCATGATCGATCTCCATGATGTGCTCTCCGTTATGTATTCATTCCGCTGTCAAAGTATCATGTTTGCGCCAGCTGTTGTTGCTGCTGCTGGCGCGATTTTTGCGAGCTAAACGGTGGCCTGGTCGTCCGGAATCATTGACCTAGCGCACATGCTGGGTTCGATGCTACGATCACTCACTCACTCACTCCGATCACCAAGCCCGCGCGCGCGATCGTCGACGGAACGCGACGCCATTACTTTATTATTAATGAGTTTATAATTCATTATTAGGAGCAGCGACAGCGCCCATATCGACTTGTGCCGTTGCCGCTGCTGCTACTCGAATCATGATTACTAGAGCTACAATACGACCATAGAGGAAACGCTGCTCTGGCCAGTTAGTGAACAATTCCAACAGCCGCAGCGGCAACAGCTGCAGCAACGACAGCAACAACAACAACAACAACAACAACAACAACAACAGCAGCAGCAACAACAGCAGCAGCAACAACAACAGCAACGAGGCAGCGGAGAACGCAACAATGAGAGTCTACGACTCTTGAACTACAAACATACGTTACGTGGCTACCTCGTAATGAATTCACATTTAAATTCATGCACACACACACACACATAACTAAAAGCCCGTCGACCACCCAGTAACACATAGTACAATACAATCATGTATACACATATATGGACTGATGCTAGCTGAGCCGAGACGAGATGAAAGGGAGACAAGGTCAACAGGTCAGAGACGAATGTACATTTTAAACGGCCTATACACTCATTGCGTGTATAGGTACTATTATAAAGTTTACTTTATTTATTTATTTATTATTTTTATTATTTATAAAGTTTACAGGTTACAGGTTACACCTCGCTCACTACAACTGCCACAACGAGAAACAACGCCCTCTGCTTCAACAATCTGCCAGTCAACCTCAAAAGAAGATCTCAGGTTAAGTGGTGTCGGCAGAGCGGCTCTACCTTCAGGACAAATCTCAATTTCGCGTTCGGTTCACGACCACCAATATCGCCACCGAACATGAACCGGAACCATCGTGCGTAACGCTGTCCAATTAAATCCTAGCAGCTGGATTATTAATCTAAGCTGGACAATTATAAGTAGTGCTGTAGATAGGAGGCTGATTGCGTTCGCTGTGACCTTATCCACCTGAGTGCATTCAAATAATATGTATTTACTAGTCTGTCGTCGTTGACTAACGGTAGGACGGTGGAGAGGAATGGAGCGTACGTCAATGCCTTTGTCGGGACCTAGCTCGGAATTAGGCGCACAAAATTTCAACCATACGAACTCGGCAGCCCTTGTCGACCCAGCTAACCGACTCAGCCGTTCTGCAACGAGTCCTCAGAGTTTACCCGACGGCCTGAAATAGACGTGCTTATGTGCTGCGCAGGTCTAGGCTGTTTATCAAATACACCCAGTTACATTCAATTGAAACCTGACAAACGCATCGGATTGCAGCGCGCAACGTACCAGGCGGCGCAATCGTGTCCTGGCGATGACAAATAAGAACTGGCACGTCCCCACGACATTCTCAGTCATCCATGGCCACCGTCACGCTTATAGCTCCGAGGAATATGGACGCTTTTTCACAGTGTATTTGTAAATTTTTATGTATATAAGAGATCATGTATATTTATATATATATATATATATATATATATACATGATCTCTTATATACATAAAAATTTACAAATACACTGAGAACGCGTCCATATTTCTCCGAACTGATCGTTACCGCCAGTGACGAGGATTTGCTCGAAGGTACAGCCAACGGAGCCTTGGCGGATATCCGACAACACCTCCGCACGCTTGACCTCGAACTGGCTTTACAGAAAACGGAAGTAATCCTTCTAAACGGTCTGAAGCGTCCTCCACGCAACCTAAATTTACACCTGGAAGGCCATCCAATAACACCCACGCCCGTGGTCAAGTACCTGGGCGTGATTCTGGATAGACCTCTCACAGGAACACCTTATGTGCGCTATGCAGCTAAAACAGCAGCCAACGCCTCAGCAGAGTTACGGAAAATCCTCCCACGGACCAGATGAGCAAGCGACTCTCGGCGCCAACTCTTAGCATCAGTAATAGACAGCATCATGTTATACGCCGCACCCTTATGGGAACGCACGACTACAAGAGCTACAGCACGTCGCCTCCTCAACAAGACCCAAAGACCTATGGCGCTTAACATAGCACGAGCAAGTCGCACGGTTTCCACAGTAGCCGTAGAGGCCCTCTCTAGACAAATTTTCTGGGACTTAAGAGTAAAAGAATTGGCATTGTAACCTTGTAACCAACGATCTGACGGAGCACACACTAGTCAGCAGAACCGACACCCTAAGCGAATGGAGCCAGCAATGGGAAGCAATCCAGCCGGGCCATCCTGGATATTGGACGAGATCAATACTGCCTGATCTTAAAAAAATGGTACAGCCTCAAACACGGCTCGCTTACCTGCCAACTCGCGCAACTGCTAACAGGCCATGGTGCCTGTTTTCAGCAGTACCTACACCGCATTGGCAAAACTGACGCCCCTGTATGCCGCATGTGCAACTCGGGGGAGCCGGATGATGTAAGGCACTGCTATGAGCGGTGCTCCTTCTTCGACACTGAGCGAGAGCTATTGTCCCGGAACCGTGGCTTTAACAACGTCGCCCGGTGTGCATAACGCATTTTACCAATTACCTCTATGAAATTTTTTTATATATGTTTAGCTAAACCTGAACGGAATAGTCCGTTACTCCTGTTTACGATTCTAGACAAACAGACACGCTCATATAGATATAAGGCATATTTTGGACAGAAGCTTAGCTGCTGCTAACAATCTGCTAATTATGAAGAGAGTTTTCTTTGGCGCCGCTGCCCTAACTGTACGACAACCTATTTCCGAGCTGCTAAACGCAAATCGGTCTTCTTTGATTCTCGCAGTGTTTAGCGGATGTCTGTCCGCTAAATGGCCGGGTGTGCGTGATGAGTGGCGGCTGTCCGCCCGCTAACTCTGCAAATCGTCCTTGACCACTGGCGACCGTTAGTGTCCAAGGGCCAGCCGTTGTCGAACCCCAGACAGCTAGTTATCTTATACGGCCGCTGTCACCCTACATTGAACGCAATTGATTTAAACACACAGATGAGACGCTCGTTTCAGACGACGACAGACAGACAACGCCGTTACTTCGGTACTTCGTGCCATCGGTACGAAAGTGACGCAACCGCCTGGACAGGAGCGATCACGGCGAAGCTTAATGCACACGCATGCTATGAACGGTGTTTCTTAGTCGTACTCGTCTCGCTGCGACTCCCCACGCACACTGCGTCACCCTCGGCCGAAGTATTCACCCACGTAAAATATAATCTACTTCTACAATCTTGCTTTTACTACTCATCAAATAAGCTGTCGTTGTTGTTGTTATTGTAATTGATCTTTTTTCTTAGTGTGCCAAGTTCACAGTTGGGAGGTTGTTGTTGTTGTTATTATTATTATTATTACTACTACTATCGGTACAGTATTAATGTTCTCATCACCATTTACAGAATTAGCGACGCGTAGAAATAATAGAAAAGAGCAATTTTCAGCATACCTAATAACTGGTTATATTAACTATATTTTTAACACATATGCGCATTAGCACATTGTACTATAAGAAGCGTAGCCTTTCAAGTCATCACAAGCATAGTATACTATATTTCTTACTCATGTTGCTGAGTAAAACACATATATTAGTACCGCTTTCAAATATACGGAAATATAGTGATATGGGGCATACGAATTTGAAACTGTAACGCCATGATTTTACTTAAAAACACTGCGCAGTATTGTTTTTCGCTTTTATTCTTATTTAATTTAACACTCTATCCTACTGTTCGTGGTGTTTCAGCTAACGATCATTTAAATGATTTGGGAGAGTCGGTCCAGTATTCAGGTACTATACACTAGCCTGGGTTTAAAAATGCCTCACTCGATATATATATATATATATACACAATCTGAGCACTCAAACATTGCCTTGGGAAACTCAGATATTTGTGTAGCACCAACTGCTCCCAGACATGAAATACATTTCCTGGAAATACGCTTACATACGAGCTAATCATGAATAAATCTGATTTTACATTTGATTATGTCTCATTGCTTGTGATTTTGGCCGTTTACTATTTAGGTGCGGTAGGGGAGTGTCAGTAAAGTCATCGCGCCAAATAATGTTAGTAAATCATTGATTTAGCGTAATCAAATGTACTATAATAGCAATCAAATTAAACGTTAGCTGTGCTGTCAAAAAAAACACGTAGGGTCATCTAACAGTCGGACGAATGGAATGAAAACACCGCCGCCTCCTGTTCCACTCACATCGACTTCTCAAAGCCTGCAGAGCCTAGCCACACCCGCGCGTTGACCGTTGCGTTAACTGGTTAACCGTCTTAACCACGCAGTAGGTTGTTGTGGAAGGGACTGTCTGACCACAAGAATCTACGGCGCGGCTGGCCGCATCATTGTCACACTAAGCACGTCGCGTTGATACTACGGCGCTCACAAGCTTAACCAAATGGTAGCTACATCAAAAATATCTTGACGCGTGGCTGCCTGCCATTATTATCGGTTTGGAGACTTTAAAAATATCTTTCCGGAAGGAGCTATCAGCGCGAAAATGTATGTGATAACCGTCGTACACGGGTATTTTGAGTCCACAAATAATTTGCTCCTGGTACAAACGCTATTGAGAAACGTTGCACTGGGGTTAAACTTTGGGGGGATCATCTTGAATAATAGAAAATGTTTTTTTCTGGTTGTCGTTTGCAATTTATGATACGAACTTTTTCACCCATCTAGTACATATAAATGTATATATATTTTTTTTCGATATGAGTGGAAACGATTGCCGGCGAGCCTAACACATGGTGTCGCGGGTTGGATCCCAGCGCGACGGGTGCGCGTTTGAAGCTATCTTTCTCAATAATTGCCCATTTAGATTAAAACTATAATTAGTAGGGCCATCATCGTCCAGTCGGACGGAATGAGATGAAAACACCGTCGTCTCCTGTTCCGCCCACATCGACGTTTCAAAGCCCGGTATAGTCACACCCGCGCGATGTTTACGGTTATGGAAGACCTCATATATACATGGTCGATCATATTAGTATGTACTTATGACGGAAACGTCTTATGTAGGAGTGAGGATGAAGTTTATAAAAGTAGTTATTCTGCCTTTTTTCTCCTGTATGCAAAATCTACGTTTTCGGGAAAACCAGTGAAACGAACTGATCATACCGACGTGCTCGGCGTAAAATTCTGCGTTTGAGTACACCCGACGTAAACTAGCGAAAGGCGAATAGCCAGATTAGGGAATGTTATAACAAGCCGATATGTTGTTATGTCTAAAGTTAATGCTTTCACCTGCAGAACCGCATAATTTTGCCATTACGACCAAATAACAATACTCGAGACGCAATAGCAAACTTAATGCCTATAATTTTGTACAAAAATGATGGTGCTGCATTCCGTACTTGCCGAGTAACTGAGCTTTTTCGACAGCCATATCAAAAACAAAGGCATACACACTTGCCAGCATTTTGGCCTGCTTTAGCAAGGGTGTACGAGAAAGTTTAGTACATATTTTGAGGTTTGGTAGACTCGGCAAGAAAATATTTTTCCCAATAGAAGAAGTGGGGCGAAAACAACTTGGCAAAATTTTACATTTCTAAACGTGGAGGCTTCAACGTAGAACATAACAACTATGGTTGTCGAAAAAGCTTAGTTTTTCGGCAAATTAATATAAATCAATTTACATATATGCAGAATCTACTTGGTTAACTCCGGTCTAATTTGTCATTACATTCATATCGCTAGAAACTGCGAATCACTGAAGCTGGCCCACGGTTTGCTGTTCTGAGCCCTTTAAGCTCGGCTATATATATATATATATATATATATATATATACATGGTCTTTTATAGTCGCATGTTCTTATTTTAAGGTTTGGTAGAACTTGGCAATAAAATACTTTTCCAAAGGAAGAGGCGGAAGCGTCTTGTTTAGGCGTGAGGATGATATTTATATAAGTTGTTATTCCGCCTTTTTTTCTACGCACATATATATATATATATATATATATATATATATATATATATATATATATATATATATATATGTGTACATATATACATGTACAAAAGCATATAAATAGCGTAATTTTCAAATTAATATAAATCAATTTACATATATGCAGAATCTACTTGGTTAACTCCGGTCTCATTTGTCATTACATTCATATCGCTAGAAACTGCGTATCACTGAAGCTGGCTCACGGTTTGCTGTTCTGAGCCCTTTAAGCTCGGCCACGACACGTCGAAGCAGCCATGAACCCAGACTTGTTTTGCTTGCGAAACTTCTTATTTTTCTTCTGGTAAAGCTCTATTTCGGTCATTGCCGCTGCGAACAACTAGTAATTACAGACATAGGATTACGAGCCGTAAATCTTCAGGTGAACTTCTCACGCGCAGTGATCCGCTTATTGTTCTATATGCTGACCTGAGTTGAGACTTCTAATTGACTGAAGATATAATACGTAGCAACGCAAGAATAGGTTAAGTTAATATTCTCGGATAGCCATTATATATATATATATATATATATATATATATACAGGGTCATTCAGAGAGTATTGTACTTCTTTCGAGGTTTATAGAGCTCGGCATGAAAATAATTTTTCCCTATGGAGGGAGGACGCGGAAACGTATTGTTTAGGAGAGAGGGTGAAGTTTATAAAAGCTTTTTTCTCCTACATAGTTGTGCGAAATCTACGTTTGCGGGAGAACCAAAAAAACGATTACACCGGCGTGTTCGGAGGAAAATTCTGCACACCGGAAGACACTTCACTAGCTTGCGTAGCAAAAAGCGAATACCCAGATTAAGGAAAGTCATGAACAGTGCTTAACGGTAAATTGGGAGCGCGTTATGGGCAAGAAAGTTAAACATAGTTATGCGTAGATAAACTATTGGTTGCGGGCTTTACTACCTTCAGAATTAGAGATACGACGAAAGGTGGGTAGGTGACCATCCCGGCTGGGTCACAATAAATTAGGCAAATATACAACAACGGCATTTATTATAAACTAAAGACATTTGATTGAGCCGTAAAAGTTAGCCGTTCCACGCGTGCATGTATATATTCCTACAACTGAACAATCAATTTGTCAAATGCTTGTTTATATATATATATATATATAGAGAGAGAGAGATAGAATTAGATACATATCTTATTGTTTATTATGCGACTATTTTCTAGACGAAAAATGGTATATTACGTTGACAGCTTGAGCTTTCATTGACAAGCACGCTCATCGTTTAAGGTAAAGGTTCCGCTTGTAACAGCGGGTGTTCGACCCGACCTAAACATTGTAACTGTGTCAACAACTGAGAAAAATAATATCTCCCCAAAAAAAAACAACGCTTAGTTACACCTGTGAGTCAGGGAAGCGAGACGGGATGGATGGGAGCAGGGGCTAGATAGGGACCTAGGAAACAGGCTAGCTAAGTAATGCTAGAATCTGGCATAGTTCGAGCTTCTAATTACGTGTTGTTCAAGAGTGAACAGACGTTGTTGTTACTGCTTCTGCTGCTGTTGTTGTTGTTGCTAACATTGTTGTTGTCGCTGCTGTTGACGTCTTGTTGCTGCTGTTGTTGTTGTTATTGTTGTTGTTGTTGTTGTTGTCGATGATCACTGCTGATGAGTAGTTAGCCTTACTACAAGTCATATGGAGTAGTCATTGAATCATTCATTGATAGAGTCAAGTTTAGGGTGAGTCTGCTGCTGCTGCAGCGGCTGCTATTACGACAGTGCTCCGTCAATCAGTGCGACGAATGCGATGTTCTTCCTCGACATCACGGACCCAATCCGGCGGAAGAATCTGAGCGCGGCCGGGCGTGCTCGGATGTCAGAGCGGAACGTCAGAAGTTCGTGTTGTCATATACGTTTCGGATACCTCGTAGACGACGATCGAGACGTCACCAGTTATCGGTGTGCTGGCCGCGCCAACTTTCAAATCGTCGTTAGGTCGTCAGTTAGGCGACGCCGGCGGATGTGACGCCGCTTGCGTCAACAGAAATGTCGTCAGTAACAACAACAACAAGAGCAACAACAACAACAACAACAACAACAACAACAACAACAACAACAACAGCAGCAGCAACAACAACAACAACAACAACAACAACAACAACAACAACAACAACAACAACAACAACAACAACAACAACAACAACAACATCAATAACAAGAGCAACAACAACAACAGAAGTAGGACAACGTCAGTGAGCCTGCATTGCCTGCGGTCTATTTCTGGTGGTGGACTATCTGATACCATCGTAGCTGCTGCAGGTTCCTCTATGTTCTCTCTCTCTCTCTATCGCTATCTCTATCTCTCTATATTTTGTATCTCTCTTGCTTCTACTAGTTTCCGGCAGGTACCGCTAACGGCAATCGAGATGGTCTTCACCATCTCCATCGGCATGGATCAGCACTCTATCACTATCAGAGTTATCAGTGGCAGCAGATGAACCAAGCAAGCAAGCAAGCCAGCAAGGTCAAACAACTTGAGTCACTTGAGTCACCCGAGTGACTGTCTGACTGACTGACTCAGTCTCATCGGAGCGGACAACTGACAACTCGAGAAAGCTTGCCGATTAGACAGAGACGACGACATTCAGACTGCCCGCTTGAGTGGCGGAAGCAGCGTCGGTAGAGGCGACGTTCACCTGGAAGGCTATTCAGTTGTATCCATGGGAAGCCACGTAGCAATGCGTTGCGTGCTTATCTCACTTAATATATATATATATATATACATATATGTATATATGTGTATATATATATATATATATATATATATACATATATGTATATATGTGTATATATATATATATATATATATGTATATATATATATATTTTTTTTTTTTTTTTTTTTTATGGCACCTTCTTTTTTGAACAGCAAGTGTATATAAATTCAATCATTCATCATTAGGATTACATGTATCATAATTAACACATTTTGAACAATTGTGACAACTGAGGGCTTTTTTTTTTGCAGAGAACAGCTATTGCTTGCGTCGCATATATATATATATATATATATATATACAAACATACACATTCGCACGTCTAAAGCGTACTGCGAAGTTCGCCGACTAAACTTGTCAGGTATTCTGATGGCGGCGGGCGTTCGAGCGGCCAGTCGTTTTGTGAGTTGATTCTGCCAAGTTGAACAAATGGGGCCCCATTGGCACTACGCAGACGAAGATGAAACGCCCGTTTGCGTGACGCGCAGACTACCATTATGAATGAGAACGGCGGCAGCCAGACTCGTCACGATCAGAGTGGCGGAGGTGAGACAATGACTCAATGGCTCGCCTTGAGCTCGAACTGCGCCGCATTTGACGACAACAGCGACGACAGCGACGACGACAACGGCGACGAAGACGTTGCACCGAAGCGGCCAAGCGAGCAAACGATTCAAACGCGACAAATGAAAGCGACATCGTCGCTTCTTCCGGCGGACAACGCCATAGAAGCGTTGCGTCCGATGCGCTGCAAGCCATGCGTCCACGAACTACCCCGTTTTTGTTGTTGCTGTTGTTGTTGTTGTTGCTAATGTTGTTATACAAATTGTTGTTGTGGATGTAGTTATAATAATTGTTGTTGTGGATGCTGTTATAATAATAGTTGTTGTTGTTACTGCTGCTGACGCTGCAAAAATATAACTTTGCCAGAACGTTAAACACCCCCACCACAAAATAGGTCACGATCATCCTTGAACATCTATATGTTTTTGCTATCCACTAGTGAATGAACCTAAGACCATTTTGTTCGATATATATATATATATATATATATATATAGAAATTAAAGATGTTTGACTTAAAAGTTTTCAGATATATATGAGATCTTTTAAGTAACCTAAAACCAAGAGCGTTTAAGCGTTTTAATACGGATTCATGTTTTGCCATTACGGTGGTGTGCATGGAGTTTTCAATGCAAAGTTGTCAAGATTGGTTTTATGCCACTGCGGGGTGCGTATACATAATATGTTGTTAAGGAACAAGCCGAAACCTTTTCGTAGTCCTAACATCCACTCATATATAAACTAAGCTGTTCAAAATATTTTATGAATTAACTTGTTAATACCTTTTCACAGTTCGTCCAAACAATCTTCGTAGTGGTCTGTCAATTACTCCACCGGAAGTTGCTTATGTCGAAGTGGTGAATAATGCATTCGCATGGCGAGTTTTGCGACGCGCCTATGTGCGTAGAGAGTACAATGTGTTTCAACATCCCTTTTTCAATAAAGGAGACGTTGTATTTTATTGCAATGAAGACAAAGATTTTTCCAATTATTTGTTTGTTTGATATAGTCTTCAAGGATCACTCAATATATATTTTAAAGCATTTTCTTTATTTTCAAAGCATTTATACCGCCGGGGTAGAATTCTGCGCCCTTAGACCGATAACAGGCATTGGCAGCAGCTTACTATCTTCATTGCTAGAAAAAATCTTTCCACCGAGACTATTTTTCAAATTTTCGATGACGAAATAATTACAGGGGGCAGGTCCGACAAATAAGCGGACTCTCGAATACTCCCATCACCAGCTCGAAACAGTCGGAAAGTTGTTCAATAAGTTCGAACCTTAATTCAGCCAGTGTTCCCAATGCCTGCCGCGACTTGTGTGCAGGAGCATCGTTCTTGTGAAACAGGACAATCTTCTTCTGCAAGCTGGCCGTTTCTCAGTGAGTTCTTGCTGCAGGCAGCCCAACAGATCTGCATACTATTCTCCCGTGATAACTGTACCGCTCTCATTGTAGTCGACCACAATAACTCCGCGTTAGCCCTAAATAACCGTGGTCATCACCCCTCTTTGGCCGATGTGGTTGTCCGCATTGGCCCAAACCCCCTAGGTGTTTCACCGGGCGAACACCATTGGCGAGATGCGTCATACCCAGCTTTCATCGACGATCACAAATCTGCGTCAAAAACCCGACGGATTTTTCGACATTTTCACTAAATTTCTCTGAAAGCGCGTTTTTGTAATATTGATTGAGCACCCATATTGCTCTGAGCTTTTTCTTGCTTTCAAGTTGTCAAATCATAGTCGCCATAGTACCCAATTGATTTCCAAGGCCTCCGCTATCTCTCTAATATTCAATCGTATATCTGCGGCAAATTACAAGTAGCCGTTTTTGGTTGTTCGCTCGTCCGATTTATTTTTCCAGCATAAACTCACTAATCCAGCAGGAAACAGTGGAAAAAACAGTGGCGCAGTGCCACCGTGAATCTCGTATATATATATATATATATATATATATATATATATATAACCGAGCAAGATGGTTTACTGGCAAAGCCTTTGCCTTGCATTCGGGAGGCCTGGGTTCGAGACCCAGACCGGCCACTCTTAAATTGGTTTTTGTGGTTTCCAATTTAGACAAGGTAACTGCCGGAGTGAATGAAAAATAAGTCATTCCATAAAAAAACGTACACGGGCATTAGCCTTACGGAACAAGTATTAAAAAAAATATATATATATACATATATCTGTGCCTTTTTGGTTTTGACAATGAGTATGCAGGACACCATTTTTTTAGCACGTTTTCAGAAACAGGCTTTATTACATGATTGCATGCTTCATTGTTCGTTTTTAGTTTGCGGGAATGGTCGTGGAATTACTAACGTACACTTTACTCTTCAAATTACTCCTCAAAAAAACCCGCAGGACAAGTCCCACGGCGTTAAATCACAAAATGTTTAAAGCTAGCGAAAGTCCCCGTTACGCGCTATTAGCCGTCCGGGAAACTTCATCTTCAAAGGCTTCATGTTTCTGCCATTACGGTGGTGTGCATGGAGTTTTCAATGCAAAGTTGTCAAGATTGGTTTTATGCCACTGCGGGGTGCGTATACATAATATGTTGTTAAGGAACAAGCCGAAACCTTTTCGTAGTCCTAACAGCCACTCATATATACTAAGCTGTTCAAAATATTTTATGAATTAACTTGTTAATACCTTTTCACAGTTCGTCCAAACAATCTAAATATATATATATATTATAATATATGATAGATATATATATAATATATATATATATATATATATATATATATATATATATATATATATATATATATATATATATATATATATCAAAACAAGTTTACATAATGCGAAAAATGCTTGGCCTCGCGCTTCCGTCGGGCTAGTCCTGTGAGGACGCTGAGTTTGCCGCTCGTGCCCACACCAAGCACAGGTAGCCGGGAATCGTTTTGATAACTAGAAACGGGGTAGACATTTTTCTACTGGCGTTCGGGAAACGATGAGTTCAGCTGAGAGCAAGCTTGCGTAAAACGCAAATATTAAGTTTGAGCTGCAGACAGCACGATACATTGTTAGTTAATGACTCAACGCAAACGTTGCTGGCCATACTGGCCAAACGTAGCGAAGATGATTGCAAAGAGCTGGTCCATCGAGACTTGCTCAGTCGCATGCTCCGACCTCCGATGCCGTCCGCCGCATCTCTCGTTTCTGCTACTCGAACAAATGTTCAAAGAAAGAAGCAATAATGAGAAAACAAAACTGAGAAAAAATGAGAAACATGAGAAAAATAAACTGAAGCGGGGACGAGGAGAAGATAATTGTACACCAAAAGGACGCTTTGCCCTTTACTCGTTTGTCTTAGAGTGGCGAAGGAAGGGAGGGGGGAACGGCGGAAGGACGTACGAACATCAAGTGGGAGAGTTTTCCCAGCGACGTAATTGCAGCGCAAATAACCATGCAAACGTAATACAGATGCGTGTAATGAGCAAGTATCCATGGAATGGTTGTATCCATGGCTGCTTGGAATTCCAGGGCAACACAGCGAGTCCATCTGCGAGCGACCGACGCAGAGGAAAACGATAACGGAAACAACTACAAAAAATAGCGGCAGACGCCACAATTACAGCAACAACACCAAAAACAACAACAGTAAGAACACCAAAAACAACAACAACGACAGTCACAATAAACTCCGCAGTATCATTTGTATCACAACCAGATACAGTGGGAGCGTTCCTCTTTTCGTCATATTTACCATTTTACAGTGAATTCAGAGCAATTGCTAAAAAAGGTATCGGCTTATCGATGGCCGTTTTATGCCGGTGACAGCTTTAAGTGGTCAACACACCACTAGGCACCTAGCTTTCAAAATTCTAATATCATCTGTTTCATAGCCTAGAGTTATATACATGTACACGCTACGCCAGGTGCATATTGGCTCTATGCCTTCAGGCCTGTGTCACAAAAAAACTGGCGCTGTTGCGTACCACTGCTTCAGATAAATTATCTTCTATGCGTATATAAATATATATAATAATTTTATTGTATAATAGTATTTAGACAAGTCCCGCGTTATATATATATATATATATTTTTTTTTTTTCAATTATACACAATTATTTACGTATGACACAAAGAGATTAGCGTACACACATCAGTCAATATAGTGCCACACGAAACGAGAATGTTTGACATCTACTGATAACTAGGTGTCGTGTCGGAATCAAACCCACAACTACTATCGAATGAAAGGTTGTTGGCCATGATCGCTGCATTCCCTTTTGCAACGTCGCGTAACAAGCAGCCGGAATTATATATATATATATATATATATATATATATATATATATATATATATATATATATATATATATATATATATATATATATATATGCATGACTTGGTGGCTGCATGTTATGACGCTAAGCCAAGGCGATTATATCTCACCAGGTCCCTTACCCCTGTGTTGGACGTGCACGACGAAGCGAAACGCCTCGAATTTGGAGACGCCGCCTATAGAGGTGTCATCACGTCGAAATGGACTGGCAGGCGCTCGCGCAAGGATGTGTTGCTCTTATATAAGTTGCTATGCACAATTTTAGATATACAGTCTGCTTTTAGCGGAACGTGAATATAAATACGTCGCTCAGAAGCGTCTCATCATCTTCTCTCATGCATGTCTAGGAGATCAAGCGTTAGGTTGCTGTTCTGAGGTACTTGTCATTCAATCCTGCAACGAACAAAGCTTTTGTCGATACCAACACAAATCATTGCCGTTCCGAGACACAAAACTGTTGACTCAACGCTATGTCAGCTAATCCGACGTAACATAGTAAGCCTAGACAGTACTAACCTTACGATGACTAATGTCCACGACGCCTAAAGATATGCTAGACAAAACGATTCTAACTTCAACCAAACTCTTGGAAGAGTTCAATAGAGAGCGCATTAAATCGTACACTACCACCGTTCTGCCTCTCGATCTTCTACTAAGCAAACTTTACTGCTCTACGGAAGAAAACAGGCTCTGTACGCCCAGTTGCATGCAGACTGACCTTAAGGAGACCCGCAGCAAATGTAGCTTTGGTAACAAATAAGTGAGTAACACTAGCAGTGATAAAACCGCACCTGGTCGGTGTAGCAGTGAAGGGCGGATCGAAAGCGCCATTTCACGATCGAGCTTACGTTGAAGTAGAAGGACCTGCGCGCGTAATGTTTGAGCTAGACTTTTGCAATGCATTCAATACAATTCGAAGTGATTTAGTTCTGCGGAAAGTAGAATAGCATGTTCCGGACCTATTGCCACTGGTCTGGCAAAGCTACAGAAAACCCTCATTGCTAACCTGGGACACGATAGCGCCTATTACCTCGGAAAATGGAGTTCAACAGGGAGGTCATTCCGCGCTTTTTGGTGTATCAGGCCTAGTTGCATAAATGCAAAGTCTGTTCTGGTACCTAGATGACGGAATACTCGGAGGATTGGCAGATATTGTAGCGTTGGACAAACGCCAAATTAAGTTATTTTAACTAGACAAGGGACCCCTATTGGGCAGGGAAAGATCCTCTCAAAACGATCAAAAAGCCTTTATAGAAGGCGTAACAAATTATCTCAAGGAAATGCATCTTAAAGTGGCAATGTGCCTGTGAAGATACAGCCTGGAACCTCCTGGGACCAGTCCATTGGAAGAGCACCTTAAATTATTTTTTTAAGCAGGTTGTTTCTAATTCTAAACTATATTTCGTCCCCTACGGGCGTGGAACTTACCCTGAAGTATATATTTAATGCACCGAGGGCGGGACACGTTAAGGTATCTAGGGTTTTCCCAACAGTCCTTGTGTGGATGAGCACCATATCGAATGCGGTTTTTAGAGCCGCTCGAGATGCTTTTAGTGGAAGCTGGCTTATACCGCTGCCATCTCCACATTTAGGCACCATGCTTTAATATGCGAACTCTTCCCGTGCGCAGTATGCGTCAATGAGGTGGATATTTACAGTCTACACCCACTGAGAGTCCAATGAGCTCTGGAAGAATTTTCACGGCACATAGAACTGATTAAAATAATTCACAGAGCCCTTTAGGAAAGCAAGCTTGCCAGCAAAATTGGAACCTCGGGGCCTCGGACTGGACGACGACAAAAGACCTGATGGCGTAACCATACTGCTATGGTCTCACGGCAAGTGCTTAGCCTGAGATGCTACAGTGTCTTGAACTGTTGCTCCTTCGTATCTCAGTCATTGCTCTGTTAACACATGATATGTAGCAGAGCACGCCGAAGAGGAAAAGAGACGGAAACACGCATATCTCGAATGCAGTCTTCAATTCGTATCGATAGCTATGGAAACACTAGGGCCCATGAGCAGTGGGACAGCAAGATTCATTTGGGATCTGGCCAGAAGAACGGAAGCATCGACGGGGGACCAGCGCGTTGGTGATACATCTGAAACAGCTTCTGTCTGTCTCAATGTGTAGTGGCAATGCCCTTAAAATCGGCACCATGGTCTGACAAGATAAATAGCACTCGCAGGAATCGAGGCGACACGTTCGAACCTCTGTACCAACTGGATGCCGATAACACGAACATAAACAAATAATGATAATAAAACGAAAATCCATATATATATATATATATATATATATATATATAAGAGTAATATAGTCATATTATTATAAACCTAGTGTAATAAAATATTAAAATTGTGTTTATATATAGATATAGCAAATATTTAAATAATAACTACGGAAATGTGAATTGTTAGGACACTTTTTAATGTGCGCTTCAATAACCTAAGAAGTCAGCGATCAATCATTCGAAAAGCCGTGGCCCGCGGTGAGATCGTAAACGGATTGTTTGCTTAGCGGATGGCCAGATGGGCGCATGCAAATTCAAATAACATTCGCTTAATTAGTGATTAGTTACGGTTTTCTGTCAGAAGTACGTATATTGAAAACATTATATATATATATATATATATATATATATATATATATATATATATATATATATATATATGATAATTGTACCACACACCCTTTTATGTGATAATAAAGGTGATTTTATGTTACGTTATGTTAAAATAAATATTTCTAATATTCTAATAATTTTGCCCGCAACGGTGAATCTAATTCAGATTTGCCGTTATATCCTCATGATAATAGATTAGCTCATCGAGCAGCCTAATCGAGATTTTCAAAGAGGCACATCACTAATACGTAGTGAGAAAAGAGGCCGTGAGACGCCGACAAATTCGCTTTGTGTTGAGTGAAACTGAGTGCGCCAGTGAGGCTAGCGTTTATTAAGGGTCCTATTTTTGTAGCCTATTCGACTCTGTCGTCAATTTGGCGTTGTCGTCATTAGGGTCTTCAGACTAATACAATCCAGGCCTCAGCTGATGAAAAAACGCTTTGTTCCTTGGTGAGTCGATTGATATGAAAAGCCGCTGTGGATCGCCGTGCAGATTCACGCCGTGTCTCATTCTCTCTCGCAAGGCGATTGAGTTCCCTCACTCGCTTTCTCTATTCCTTCTCTGTATCCACACTATGCAAGATGTAGAGATATGTCGCAACGAAAAAAAAAAACACTTTTTCTTTCAACTATGCCCGGGTTATCTTCAAAGGTATAGACTCGGAGGCAAATCAATCGAACACGATCACATCGATTCCATAGAATGCAATTTATGTGGCTCGAGGAGTGAGTTTTTGTGAATAGAAACAGCGACTACGCAATCGGTGCGTGCTGCGGGCTGTTGCTCTGGTCCTGAGAAAACTACTGCTACTGAAAGCTTTGCGCTGGGTGGCATTGCTCTTCCCTCACATTCAACACGACCTTTGTGTGCACTCCTGCAGCCCCTTTCTCCATACTGCATTCAGTGGCGCCGTTTAATTTCGTCCACTCAATTTCGCTCCGAGATTTTGTGTTTCGTCTGTGAACCTCTCAAAGCGGTTACTATTGTTGTGCAACGCAGTTTTGGTGTGTTGCCAAGTGCTACCTCTGGCCTAGCAGTCCGCCGAGTTTTCCTCAGCAAGAGGCCGCTGAAGGGTTCGAATAAAATGGTAACGTACGCATTGTAGTTAGCTTATTTGAATAATTGTTTCATTTTTCACTGTGTACGGGCACCGCCGTTTTGTAGTTAGTTGTAATCCTATAAGTAAGGGCCAGACAATACCAGCCAATTCGAAATGAGCGATATAAACGATGAAGTCAACATCGCGTACCAAACGTCGATAGGAAGCAAACGAGCGGTAACGTAATAATCAGAGGGTTAAAGTGGTTATTTGAGCTCCAGCCTTCATCGTAGCTCATTTGTCGGAGCAGCAGCAGCAGTAACGACCCCTTGGATAGCACGAATAAAACCAGCAATAGCTACAGCAATAGGCATATCTACATCAGAAACAACATCGAACGTTTAAAAAAACTGCATCATATAGCTGCATCAGAAACAACATCAAAAGTTAAAATAAATGAAAATTTGAAGTCGGATTACAAAGTCGCACACAATAAAAAATAATCGAAGAGTCCTTACTCTAACTTCGCTCTTATCAAGAAATTGGGAAATTTGTTGTATGCCGACGCCCTATCGGGCACTGGCAAATTTAATACAACAAATAAAGGACAATGCATTTTTAGACGCGACAACTTAAGCGGTCCCATAGACCAAGGCTGTCATAATCAAAGACCTAGATGGATCAATTGAACGCACTAGGGTGGCGCCGGAAACGGCATTCAGTCTTGAAGTCTTGAAAAAACCGGGCAGATGACCACTTATGTATTGCTGAAATACCCCCGCAAAGGTTCAACAGCTTCTACGCTAAAGAAATATATATCTTAAAGCGGCACGGTACCAAGCCGACGAAATAGTCTCGGAACCCAAATGGCCTCGATGCCTCTGTTTTGATTGTGCGGCCAGAGACTGTAGCACAGTGCGACCAACCTCGATCCTTGAAATGGAATGGCGCGTCACCTAGGGCTGCATTACTAACATGAAATGCTATGCTTGTAACAGAGAGGGATACTACACAACCACGACGCAGTGTCCAACATACAGATTACAACCTTCTCCGAGAACAGGTAAACAAGGTGACCAGAAACATTAAAGCACTACAAATAAACCTCTGCTGGGCTCCTAAAGCCCAGCTCGCCATACGAACTGGCGTTTCAGGTGTGTCGAAGAGTATAAAGTTTACACTGAAGCACACAGCGCCTCATAGGAGCTTCAGAAACCAATATAACAAACTGGTCCAAAACAAGCCGCCTGGAGATGCCTGTGCCGAAATGCGCAGTTTTAAGGACAATCCCTGACACTCTAGATACTATCTTATACGAAACATCAAACATGAAATGAACGTATACAAAGACAGTGGGAGTAACACTCAATCGCCAATTTAAGTTTGGTTAACACATTGTTGAGACATCGTCTCGCTTGTCCCCGTGTTCTTAGGAGGTTAATTTGATATACGTTTCTGCAACACGTGCAAGACAACCTCATAGAGCGTCGTCTGACTTAGCGCTGCAATACTAGTCGCACGGAGATTGTACTTCCGCCTGCACTTCCGAGGCCTCAAAGAACTCGCAAACAGTACCGAACCCTGGGGGGGGGGGGTAAACGTGAGGATTAGGGGTTTTTAGTGGGTAACCCCATACCACCGGGGAGTCCCATACTACTCGCATGTTTAGACAAATCGTTAATGAAGTTCGACTTGCTGCTGAGTATTTTAGTAAGTTACGGTGGTACGAACAACCTACGGAGTGAGGTAGCTATTTACTAGCACTCGAAATATCTTGATGCTGACGTCGTGAATAATTTGCACTGACGTGGCGTTTAACTCGCCGCACGTACGTGATCGAAATCTAAGATTGCAGAAATCGACAACAAGCAAGTGCGAGTGGCAGACACTGCGGATTAGGTAACAATCAACAATCGCCCGAGTGGAGATATCATCTATCGATTGTTGACACTTATCGATCTGTGTCCCGTCTAACTATGACGTCTGACGTCGTCCTGATTTCACCACCAACTCGCCATGAACGAGAGATAGACTATAAAGGTGTTATTATTATTATTATTATTATTATTATTATTATTATTATTATTATTATTATTATTATTATTATTATTATTATTATTATTATTATTTTATTATTAGCATTATTATTTATTACATGTTAAACAATGTTACAGTTGTAAGGTCTGAACGAATTATTGCAAAGTTTTTTAAATAATTAGTTCACTCCATGGCGCCTAAAATAGATGCCGCGTTCCCTCTGCAAACGGCTAAGGACAACGCTTGCCTCAAGAATTGACCCTCTCTTCGGTCGTTCGTGACCTCCTGAAATCGCTTACTTAAATCTTTGAGAAATGCTTCGGTTCCCTTGCTGATTGGTCCTAGTGTCTCCATGGCGATAGGCACAAATATATATCTTGTTTCCAGTCCAGCATATTTAAATCGTTTTCTGACGTTATTATTAATATTATTATTATTATTATTATTATTATTATTATTATTATTATTATTATTATTATTATTATTATTATTATTATTATTTTTTTCGTTATTATTATTATTATCATCATCATCATGACCTAATAGGAGTGATTCGACGACGACATCCACGATGCTTGACAAACGTTCCCAGCCTCCGCGCGTTGATGTCGCCGCAGGGCCGTGCCTCTCGCTATTTCTCTTTTTCTCTATTTGTCTCGCTTTTTCTTTTCATACGTTATTATTATATTATACATCGCGGCTAAAGAAACCTTGAGGTAGCGCCAGTAGCTTCGTATCGAATACAAAGTCATAATACAAAAATACAGGTTGGTTTAATCTAAAGAGTGTCTAAGAACCGTTGATAGCATGAAAGTTAACTTCTAAAAGTGTTAATGTTACGTCGTACTAGCCATAATTGGCTAGTGTATTTGCTAGGTTCTATGTTTCCTTTTGTCGAAAGGGCGCGTGGAGAACACCTAATAACCGATTTCGCAGTCCATGGCTTCCGCACAAATATGTATATGCACGCGTGAAAAGTGTATCACGAAGCGTGCCGTGAGTGAAGACGTAACCTTTGTGTGAAGCCGTGCGACCTGTACTACCTCGAATGATGCCCGAGTGCTCCTTCGCTACGCAAATTACGGTGACGCTACGATGATACAATATTAACGCGTGACCAATGTATGAACTAATCGATGGTAAATACACGGAAGTTACATATACGTATACGGAAATGTTAAATGAGCAAAAGAACCAGAATATATATTCGTGAGTTGATCAAACCAAATGGAAACGACTTCCGCCATGTCGGAAGAGTCACCAGTCCGCTCTGGTCACACGGAAATGGCCTTAAAAATTGTTAATAATTAAGCTCCAAGACTTCTACCGAATATGTGGCAGGGTTACGTAGAGCTCCGTCAATCCTTAATTGGACCACGGATGTTGCCATATTGTCTAAAGCCAGTATCCAACAGGGAGATCCACTATGGCCAGCCTTGTTGCTTTGACTTGACATTATCTGGTGTCAGGTCTACAGGGCCCCGATAACGTCTGACCCCTGGGTGATGCAGTTCGAGACGATCCCGCGGACGTACTGGCGAAGCATCTGCAGGCCGAAGTGTGAGGATTAGGTGAGCCATAGAAAGCAATCCACACCAGCAAAAGAAAGCCATTCAAATTTTCGTGCAAACACTTCCCGAAATAACACACTACAGCTACAGGGGGATGACTTGAATGTCCCGAATGCTCTCGCCATGTGTTAAGGAATTCTACGGGTTCTTCGCATAAAACGCAAAGCCCTGGTAAATCTCCGCCTACGTTTTATAACTTTGCACCCGCAGGCGGTCCTTTGTCTATGAAGGCAGCACCGCCTTAGTTCAATCGCCGACATCCAAAGTTACCGAAAACATTGCTGCTTAGGACGATAATACTAGGTTAATCTCGGCGAGGTGTTGTTGGTTTAAAAGAGAGCTTACGGAAAAAAGCAAGCCTTTCAATAGCCTTCCTGTGTGTGTGGGAGGGGGGGGGGGCAATTAGAAGAAAAATGGACTTCGCCGCAGTCGGTATACTGCATCATTAAATCAATTTGGTTCTTAGGCGAGATTAATTTAATTGAAGATGCAACAATAAAACTAATAAAACAACCATATTAACCATAGAAGCGACGATTAGGAGCCAACTTGAACTCGACCCTCTGAGAGACCACGTGCATTTTATAGACCTAAATTAGTCATTTTACCCGCGTATTAAATGATATCATTAAATAAGTGCTCGTGCTAGACATTTATCGACGTGGAGTAAAATTAAATTAAAAAATATATATATATATATATATTGGCAGAACTGCATTTAACAACGATTTAGTTTTGTTGTATATATATATATATATATATATATGCCAACCTGCCAATACCTATGGCAAGCTCTCCGTAGACTCAACGATTAGATTAAGAAAGCTAGTTCAAGGAGTAACACAGTTCAAGGTTGGCCTTAACAGGGCCATGTAAAGGTGTATATTAATATATATATATATATATATATATATATATATATATATATTAAGTGCGATTTGTTAAAAACATGAACGTTTGCATGCGGTGAACGTGATTCAAATAGCCTGTGTACGGTTCTGTATGTATATAGCGTTTTGGAACAGAAATAGTGAATGATTAGGATTAGTGACGTACCTGACTTTGATTAATTACTTTGATTACTCATACATATGTTTATTTATCTAGATTATATATGCATTTCAACTTTCCTTCTGGTTTGCGAATACGTGTTTCTGTTAGAGTTGTATCCGCAAATTATTATTATTATATACATACATATAGCGGTAAGCCTTTACATAAAATGGATGTCATTTATTCATTAAATCATGATGTGCGGAACCGTTTTTATTCATCTTGCGGACCCTATCGGATGTGGAATGCCGTCGACGGGCCTTATTGAACAAGGCAATTTTGAACGAGTGCCACATTTTGTAGTACCATTATAGTACAGCGTACAAGTATGCTACCTGAAGACATGTCAAATGAAGCCGCTTCCGGCTTCTGCCTAGGATAGGCCTCTTGCTATTAGCGCATAATAATAATAATAATAATAATAATAATAATAATAATAATAACAAATTGATCTTTAATCACAAACACCGCACGGTTCTGTGTGTGTGTCTTGTTGACCGGCCAAGAGTGACGCACTGACGTTTCTTAACCGCATCTCGTTCGAGTCGCGGTAGGAATACTCAGCAAGCAATCACAGCTCGAACGCCGGTTCGGCGGTACTGCCGAGGACTCTTCAGAAGTATATTGTGGTTGCACAACAAAGCCTTTCCTTACGAACGGCACGCTCTTTAGGCATTCGTGCGCTTTTCCTCTGCTCGCTACCGGCAACGGACATTGAGAAAACGAGAGAGGACGAGAGAAAAACAGAGCGTGCTAGAGGTCAAGGCCTCTAGGAGCAACGTTATTGACGTCGATCGACGTCAACTGCCGAGCTACTGCATCATCGTCATCTGACGCTGATGACAAACTAAGCGTTCGCTTTGCTTCTCGGCTATAACCGTATGCATTATTCATTGCTGATTTCTGTTCGAGATTGGGTCAGTTGAGTGATGTTCTCAGGACTGGTTGTTGGACTCAGGTGGTTATTGTAGTGGCTACTGTTACTGAATTTGTTGTTGTTGTTGCTGCTGTTGTTGCTGCTATTGCGTCTGTTGTTGTTGTTGTTGCTGCTGCTGCGTTTGTTGTTATTGTTGCTACTGCCGTCACAGTTATTAGTTTTGATGAGTTTCGTTTGCCTTCGTGCTTGTTTAGGCTCTACTCCTATCTGCTGCGATACGACGACGAAGATCGGTATATACACACACAACCATCATCGGAAAAAGGGTCACAAGGTCGTGGCGCAATGTTTGCCCCTTTTTTCACCTGGCTATGCGTGATGTACCTAGGACATTCAGATATGTCTCTTCATGTGTATGCGGATATATATATGCATATACATACATATACTATAACACAGAAACAAGTGCGTTTAATTATTTCCCGTATAGCTGTTCGAAGGTATATGCATCAAAAGCAGTCCTCCCGTACCGCATGAGGTATGACGCGGTGTTGAATACGACGTCATCGCGTCATCACATTAGATGCTAAA
Organism: Dermanyssus gallinae; assembly: GCA_003439945.1. Classification (NCBI taxonomy): domain Eukaryota; kingdom Metazoa; phylum Arthropoda; class Arachnida; order Mesostigmata; family Dermanyssidae; genus Dermanyssus; species Dermanyssus gallinae. Next base: position 18,356 of record QVRM01004528.1, on the reverse strand, counting down.
TCGATTGAGGAAAGTCAGTATAGTACGAGCTTGCTGCGTACGATCATTGGATACGACAGACCGCAGCAGCCATAAGGCCGGAGCAGCTGTACTAATTGGGCATAGCCAGTTATTAGCGTGATGTCGTCTCCAGACATTTCCTTGGGCGCTTTTGCGTGTCGGAAACTGCTTTTTTCCGATATATAATTATATATTCAGGCGATGACGGCGGCAGCGGTGTGCCAGCATCAGTAAACCTCAAAGAAAGAAGCATATATATATATATATATATATATATAAACATGTGTGTGCATATGGAAAGGAAACCGATTTATGTGTGGGCCAACAACAGGAAAACAGGGGGCATAATTTATGCGGTCTTGCTGTTGTTGTTGTCGTCGTTTCTGCTCCTGCTGTTAGAATTGTTCACCATGTCCAGACAGAAAGCGGTCAACAACGTCACCGCCGGTTGCCGCAGCAGCGATTAACAGTAGTTAGAGGCAGTTTAACTAATACATTACTAACAGTAGCAGTAGTGGTCCGTATAGCTGCAGTCGAGGGTGTAATAAGGTAGTTCTAGATAGGTGGTTTCACTAATGCGCGCTGACGATTAGAATGGTCGGTATCGGTAGAAACTTGATTTGACCGCTTGATGACGATGCTCATACGGACCGCCTGAACAGGGCACCACAACTAATTATAAAAAGGTTTTAGGCAAGAGCAATGAGGTGGGCTGTTTGGCAGGAAATTAGGTGTCGGAACAGCAATTCTTATTCGTTCGCCGCGTTCGAAATGTTCTTCCTTCTAGTTAACTCGGCGATCGCGGAAGATCGAGTCGAATATGTCGACTACCTGCTACCGCCTCACGCGGAGTCGTCATCATCAAAGTAAATAATATGATTTAATATTTGTATAAGGGTCTGCTGTGTCTTCACAGCTCACAGGTCAGCCCATAGCACCCACACACTGGAAGGCGCGTTCCCCCTTACATGCGGCCCACGACAGCAGCATCTGCTTCCGAAATTGTACCCCGCATCGGCGTCTTGCAATCTTTTGAATGCCTTTAGCTAGATATTCGAGGAACACAGTGAGGTGCCACATTGAGTTCAGAATAGGTACTCTTTCTCAACGACATTGCGCCTCGTCGTTCCGCTACCCAAACTTACTCGACTGAGGAGCGCTGTAACGCAAGTACGATACGGCCATCGTGCATTGCATCGCGTCACGTCCCACGCAAAGCGTTTACTGCATGCCCACGATGCGGCGGTGACTTCAGCAGACTCACCGGCTTCACCGGTAGCTGCCAAGTCTCTTGGTTCCTAGCCGATCGCACGCCGACCCGGCAAGCCGCATACCTGCTATTCTGCATAGCGTCTTATTGTTTTAAAATAAAAACCGGTAGCAGAGGCGGTCTTGGTATAGATTTTATGTTTGTGGCTTCTAAGGTTCGTGTCAACCGATATCGGCAGCAAGACACACGTTTTGCCGCAGACAATTGGCCAAAATCGTTCTCATCATCTCCTATAGGGACAAGCACGTGTAAACACCATGATCTCACCCGATCCTGATGCTACCTATCGGCCTCGAGTTTTATAGTAGATGGGGGTCATCTGCGAACACTCGGCAGCAATTACTCACTCTCTAATTCTCGAGACAGTAAACTTCAGCACAACATGCGGCACCACTGACACACAACGTGCAGAGGAGATATAGCTTAGGTCGGTAAGCTTAAACGTTACTGGAATCCTACTCAGAAGTGATTTGGGCTTTTCTCCTAGTAGTTTTTCAAATGATTAATCTGCAAAACCTTCGTGCCTAAAATGGCTACCCACACGTGTTCCCTTAAATTTAACGTTATTTTATTGCTCTACCAATGTAGTGGTAGCATTCTAAATCTCATAACGTTTCCTTAGATTGAAGAGCAAACGTTAAATTCACGGGCTACTTTACAACTCAATTGCACTTTACTCGGCAATGACAAAAAAGGCTATATATGTTCATCCACATAAGATGCATATGTGTTCGAGCCTTAGACAAACAATTGTGATGTGTGCCGCTAGGGTTGATCAAGGGTATGTCTAAAATCAAAACGTAGATAGAATTGCACCCAACAAATAAAACATCATAGGGAACTCTAGGCGTGCACGGCAATTGGCACATAAGTTTACTATTTTTTTTTTATTGCTACAGTGAGTCATTTTACAGCATTTTCTGTTTTAATTGCTACAGCGAGTCATTTTACAAAATTTTCTGTTTTAATTGCTACAGCGAATAATTTTACATTTTTTTCCTGTTTTAATTGCTACATTAATATAATGTAGCATCGATAGAGACATACAGAACATACGGCGTTGCTTGAGAGCACTGCTATTTCCAGTTAAGTAATACTTAGCCTTCTAATGGGGTAACAACTGATTCACATTTAAGGTCTTAATTAAACCGATTACTCCGCATTGTTCTTGTTCATTTATTTGCAGATCTCGCTATCCATGCATAATTGAATGCCGTGAAGCTAAATCGCGGCGACTTCCTGCCTCGACAACTGTAAAACCATAAAACTTTTTATTATTCTGGCCCTGACTTCGCATCAGCAATCCCAACCTGCACACAAAGGTGTATCTTCACTTATGCAGTAAGGTTCTGGGCAGTAGTCTGAAAAGCGTCTTGCGGAACAGACAACCGTTGCAGTGCAAACAGCATGGTTTTTGCTGAGGACTTTACTTTTCTTGCTCGCGCGACGATCTATTATGTGAAAGCCCCGTTGTCGCTCTTTGAGGGCCGAGTCCTCATCCGGCGGGCGACTTTAGTTAATTTATCTTCAGTGTTAATTACGGACCGCTTTGCTATATCATCTTCTAGTAGAAGAACACTACGTGAAGTTAGCCTGATCCATGCGCCGGCATTTAATGATGCCAAGCCCGACTGTGGTACTTCCTATGTTGACGTCTGCATTCGGCTTCTAAACTTTATTGTCCCGACCTTGACTTTGCGCAAATCAACACAGACGCCTGCGCATACATACATATATACATACCAAATTAAATATATATATATATATATATATATATATATATATATATATATATATATATATATATATATATATATATATATATATATCTCGTAAAGTGGATGAGACGGAGACCCTGACACGAGGAGTTGCAGATTCGACCGCGGTTTGACAAATTATTCACTTTCCGGGCGATCTTATCCAGTATTTGCCGATTTAAATTAACGCTAGATGTCTGTATATACATATGCAAACGTATAGTTATATGCCCATATAAATATATATGCACACACACACATATCTATATATATATATATATATATATATATAGAGATTTTTTTTTTTTTAATACATATACATGTATATCCTGAGTGCGAATCGCTGTCGACATGTTCGGATTTTCGACAAAACAGACCCTTCCATAATTCAGAGATGCACATAAAAATAAAAGTGGCGATTTAACGACGATGCGACAAACATAGACACTAGCCTCGATTCTACCGACAAGAGACACAAAGGTGTCTCGCCCGAGCTTCTAGACTTCGATATTATTACCACTAATCGTCTTAAGCCGCCGCCTGCTACTACTGACTACTAAAATATATATTCTTTTGTCCACTAAGTACGGTCGTCAGACTTTACTTGAGGTGTGTAAAAAAAGACAGTTTCTTTAAAGATGTTTTTAATTCTAGAGGATAGAGAGGGGATTTTTGCGGACTACTAGGTACTTTGACCTTTTTGCATGGTCAGGTCGGACTTACACTGCTTACTACTACAATAACTAATAAGATAAAATAATAATAATAATAATAATAATAATAATAATAATAATAATAATATTATATATTATTATTATTATTATTATTATTATTATTATTAGTATTATTATTATTATTATTATTATTATTATTATTATTTTTATTATTATTATTATTATTATTATTATTATTATTATTATTATTATTATTATTTTTATTTTTATTATTATTATTATTATTATTATTATTTTTATTATTATTACTTCAGGCACGGCGTGCAGTTGACGACAGTTAATACTGGGCATTAATCCAGCGCCATATTGGAAGCCTGTGCCCAACCCAAGTCAAGCTGAACGAGCACTGATCTTAATTTGCCCCTCATCTCTCTCTCTCCTGATTTCTCTAATTCTCTCCTTCATCTCGGTGTAGCCCGCTCTGTTCCGTCGTTCTCGTGACATCACCACGTCGCCGAGAACATCTCCGCTACACCGATCCGACCCGACCCGACCGGCGGCCCATCTTAGAAGTCTAGAAGAATAGATAGCGAAGATCTGTTTGACGAAGAGGAGACGTGCCTGATTGGCTGCGATCATGGCGACTGCTCCAACCGTGTGGTGACTGTGGCTGCCACAACGATACGCTGACGCTGACCGTAGCGCTGCTGTCGGTCCGTCGAACAGCGAATGGCGATTGTTGGCGAAATTTCTGTGCGCGATGCTCGTGCCGCCCAGGGTTGTCGCCGGACACGGTGTTTTAGCCGTCGGCGGCGTCGTTGCCGTCGTCGTGGTCGCCGCCGGCTTCATCATGGTGTCATCGCTTATACATATATATGAGCCTGCTGGCGTCTCGTGCGTTCGGCATTAAGTACGTTCGTGCAGAGGCTATCATTCATCGCCTATGCATCCGCCCGCCCGCCGCCCGCCGCCCCCGCACCCATCCGGGCCACGTGCGTTACGTGCATGGATTCGTGTGCGTCGGAAGAGCCAATTCTCCGGAGCCTTGGAACAGGCTTCAAAGGGCGACTGGCTGTCTTCTTCAGACGGCCAGGGACGAAGCTAGCTAGACGTCGTGTTGTTGTTGTTGTTGTTGCTATTATTGTTAGTATTGTTAATGTTGTTGTTGTTGTTGTTGCTATTATTGTTAGTATTGTTGTTGTTGTTGTTGCTATTATTGTTAGTGTTGTTGTTGTTAGTGTTGTAACTGTTGCAGATTTTCTTCCTCCCAATACACGCACTTCTGCCGCTTAGCAGCTGTGCAGTGCCGTCGTGACTTCGGTTCGTGTGGACTTTGTCTGGTGGGTCGTTCTTGTGATGCTACCCTGTATGCCCACGTACGAATCCAGATGACGTGAAAGATAGATCGCAGCAATTGACATTGTCTATAATTACTGCTGGTTTCAGGGGCAAATAGCATATATATATATATATATATATATATATATATATATATATGTTTTATCCTTATTGTTCTTTTCGATTGGGCAATCGAGAGCTAAAGCGTTACAAACATGCCAATAAGTTATGTATTGATTGTAAACCCATATATATATAGCCGCTCCCCCTCAAGCTCGAGATTAGACGAACGTCGCGAGTAAGTTGGAAACACGTACAACTGACAAATGAAAAACCATAGCAGAAAGTAGCATTGTAGTTGTATAAGCATTTCGCTTAATTTCACAATTGTAAGGCATGAACGTGTGGATAAAAGATTCTTTTTTGTAGGTTTTTTTAGGTCAATCTCGTAAGAAATCATGCTTCGAAGAAGTCTTGCCAGATCCTTGATTATAGATGTCGTTCTCGCTGGGCTACCGTCTTCTGAACTAGATGTACAAATATTACGTACGTCGTTCCTTTCTTTTGGCGTGATCCGACGCCCATCTTGGCTCAACTAAGCTGCGACGTAGATGTGAGGATACTGCCATGTTGTTAACCTGTCAAGTTTGACCTCATCTATGGACTGGAGGCCTTGCCAATCACATGTAAATAGTAGTCCAGCCCTTTTAAGTGCTTTCCTAATAAGGCAGTTAACCGAATTCTGGACGTTTTACGAACCTGCCCGCGCTTTTACAGCAGCTCAGTTAGTGTAGCCCAGAACACGGAACGAATTTCAAAGCTCTCGCTTTCTAGTAATTAAATCAATATCGCTCCACAGTATTTGCACAGAGAGGGCCCCCATAAAAAGCGCCTATTCTCAAAACAGTTGAAATTATGAAGAATATTATTGTTCTTACTAACACCCAAAACACTGCTAGCTCATATCTAAACCCCACAAATCCATTGTCCTAGTGTGAAATATTTATGCAACCGAAAACGATCGAACATGTGGATCTGAGACCCAATGCCTTGTAGGGCTCATCACACGTTTTTTGAGGCTGGGCCTCACTTTTGGCGCAACGGATGCTGGTTTAGTCTGGGCTGTTGGTAATTATGGTGAGCGTTCTTGTGCCGGAGGAGGGCTGCTTTTGTCGGCAATCGATGCGTAAGTTGGTCAGCTCAATCAGCTTATATAACTAGCGACTAAGCACGCACGTGAAGAACCTCTTCGCTGGCACATATTAGCACACATGAGCAGCAGATACATCAAGCCTAAGCAAAGCGTGTGCCTTGCGACCGTAGGAGACACATAGGTGCTGCACGGGTTCGATACCCGCCGTTGCACATTTGGGTTTATGGGGTCCGTCTTACGAAACATGTATGCGAAAACAATTCCGTAGACGTTAAATGTTGGCTGAGAGTCGCCCAAAAAACAGATACATCAAGTTCATACTGCTGCTTTACTTACTAGAAGGCGAAAGTTTTGTCATTCGTTCCTTCAACGGACAGTGCACAACCGATGGAAAGCTATTTTCTGAACCCACCTGTTCAGGGGTCGTAAACGATAGCCGGCTATGCCTTGTGTGGGACCTCCACTTAATATTATCTTTGTTTGTTTCTAACAGTGATAGACAAATGAGCCATTATCTGCATATGTTTATGTTGCACCAGTGTCCACTAGTTGAGATCAGGCCAAGTTCGCAGTGTATGACGCAAGTGTAATGCCTAATCACGATTGCGCATATGTTTTCATACATTACGTACATATGCAAATAGATAGGTAAGGTAGAACGCCGACTGCGCTAGGTAGGCCTCGTCAGCCGGAAGGGTGCAGCCCCGAGTGACTTAAGCAACGAACAAGCAACGGCAGTTTACTTGGTGGGTTGCTTGATTATAGACGAGTTGGGCCTGAGATTCAGACTCAGTGTTTGTAGCGTCTGCCTGCGCAACAACTTTCTCCGACACTGTTCCAAAAGTGACATTCTCTCCCTGCGGAGAACAACCTAACCGATCGTTACAGAGGTAGAAAGAGACGGAAAACCCCGAGAGAGAGAGAGAATTAGATAGAGAAAGAAAAAAGGGCAACGCAATGTATGCTAAAAATATATGTCTCTGTTGGTGTGCCTATGGTGGACAAAGTCGGTGTCCGATGATATCTTCGGGCCAACTGAGCGTAAAAGCGCCAAGGCCACCAGATGTTGCAGTAATAATGGTTCGTGCGCCGAACCTAATTGGAAGTAGAAAGAATATCTCTAGTTTGAAATGTTTGCACGTGGCCGACAACTGCGAGCGGATTATTCCACTGTATGTTCTGATTTAGTACGCGTAGAAAATGCGTTTTAGAAACTCTAGCGACGTACTTAAACCAGTACCGGCAGCAAAGCTGAATAAGCAATTTTAATAAGACGCTAGTAAAAAGGGCTAAAACAGACCAACTACCACCTGCATTACTAAACAAAAAAAAAACAATAATATGTACAGCAACAAGTTGGCGTTTCGATCGTCGCCAAACATTGCCTCGTTAGCCGCATAAAGGCGTAGACAACACGCACTTACGTTTGCGCAAAAAAAGCATTTGCATATAGAGGGACGTATTTGCTAGCCATATCTCTATGAATCTACAACAACATTTTTTTCCCTCGTTCCAGTTTGTCATCTGTGTGCTCGTTTTTCTTAATTGAGCACCGCACTTGCAAAGATGCAGAATTTAATGGTCAGTAACGCACATTCAACTAGCCTCTATGGAGCAAATAAAGGCGGCGGGTACGTCTTTATGTGTGTGTTAGATATATATATATATATATATATATATATATATATATATATATATATATATATATATATATAAATATATATATATATATATATAAAAGCCGGGTTAGTGAGACTATTAGCGCCAGTTGACCACTCGTGCGTGCTATGGATAAAGAAGATTTCTGTACATTGGAGCGGCGCAGGCAACAAAAACATCAACAACGACTTTGAGCGCGAGGACGGCATGTGCTTTGATCTTACATGCAAACAAACTCATCAAACACGAGCGAGTATTACAGGTGCTGCTTTTCTGCTGCTATTCTCGTCAACACGGCACGACGACAAAAATGGCAACATGAATAACAGCTACTACTACTACTATATATGCCACCCACAATAAAAATTGCAGCAACATTAAATATAAATATATATTAGGGTTGCAATCATACATACTACAAACTACCGCGACGGTATCAAATTAGAACCAGGATCGAGTTCCTTCGAGGGAAAATTCTATTTCAAAAGAAAAGAGAAAACGCCGTTGAAACGACACAGCATTGGAAAGCACAAAAAAGAGAAATTCAGGCAGAAGGAGACAAAGGAAAACTAATGTAGGTGTAAGCCAAGATTTTCCTCGGATCGTTTGTGTATAAAAGCAGATGTAATCGCTTAAATCTCTCTCTCTCTTCTTCGCTCTCTCTCTCTCTCTCTCTCTCTCTCCATATATATATATATATATATATATATATATATATATATATATATATGTATATATATATATATATACATAAGCTTGGTATACGTGAAGAGTGCTGAAAATCTGTCTGCGAACACCTTATATAACGACATGAAATCCCAATATCTTAAAGGCCAGTGAGAGTGTGTGGGACACTTTATTTTCAAAAGCTTAATTGTATCGCCGAATGTGTGGCCTGTGGCACCATTTGTTGAAACTAGAGTTTCTCGCATAGATTCCTCCACAAAATCGGCATCAGGCTGCACCATCTTGAATCCTTTAATGGCGAAACTTAGCCGTTTATGCAGCCGGCTTAAGCTCTTGCATCAGCTGAACCTTGTATGGATGTACCGCTGAATTCGACCATACAATACATTACAAAATAACAATAAACCACAAAATTCATTATAAAATAACAATGAAAAACAGTTATTGGGCCCATTGGTCCACACTGTCGACCACAGCGGCGATACTTTCAGCCGTGTGGTCTTTCATGCTTGGCACATCAAGTACTGATTTTTTTGAAAATCCATATGTGTATATATATATATACACCGCTTTTCTCCTTTATCGATTATCAAGCGCTTGACAGTGAAATGTGGACTATGATTACCGGCTACCATTCTTCATTCTTCCAAGTCGTTATTTGTCATTACAAAACGTGCATTTCAATGATTTCCCGCTCCACTTTAATGACTTCAATCACCGATTTGCGTGAACGCATTTGCAAAACTTTTCCGTGTCAACCTAAATACGAAGACGGATCAAAAAATGCTTAAACAAGTGAAAAATACGGATGTAAAAGCAAAATGGCTTAGTGGTAAAGCCTTTGCTTTGCATTCGGGAAGACTGTGTTCGAGGCCCAGACCGACAACCCTTAAATTGGTTTGCATGGTTTCCAATTTAGACAAGGTGAATGCCGGAGTGGATTAAAAATTTGCCATGACATGAAATAACCGTATACGGGCGTTAACCTTACAGAAAATCTTTTTTTAAAAAAAGCTGCAAATAGAGGAGTAACGAATGTACACCAAATCCTGTGGTAAAAACCAAATTACATATTCTAAAGCGGTGGAAATGTTACAAACTGTGTTTCAAAATACTGTGTTCGTGGTAACGTCGATTTCGCGACGAATGTGAAGAGACCGAAGACGACCCCCGTTCGGGAAGGCTTCGATATCAATAACAGAGAAGAAGAAGAACATAAATAACGTTGAAAAAGTTCGTGATATCGTATCGCGGAAATACTGTGAGAGATAGCTGAGGAATTGTAGATATTTGTCAGTTCAGTTTATTCACCATAACATTGGTAGTTACAATAAATCCGTATGTCCTATAATTCAGTGCTGCAATTAAGCAGGTAATTCACACGTTCCTGCAGTGATTGTGCGTCGATTGACGCGCATCGTGTCAAGTGGTAGCGGCTGATGTTACATTCTCCACAAAATCTGCACACACATTCGTCAATTTCGTAGCACGCTCCCTTCAGACATATAAAATGGTGATAACCATGCCAGGTTATCCTACACAACAGAGTCCGATTTGTTTGGAGAGCCTTCTTCCACTTATCTGTGATGAACGCTGGTCCTTCTGTATAGTTCTGCATTACAAAATTAATATTTCTTTCCTCTCTAAACTCTAGGTATCGGTCCAACACATCTGCATTAAATGGTATTCCATCAGATATGAGATTTGAGAGAATTGTAGATATTTCATAGATAATTTGTATCGACTTGACCGACATTTTATGCGTTACAAAAGTGTCAGCAAATTTCGTTCCAAAAATGCTGAATTTCCACCAAATAAACTTCCGTCGCGATATGTCCGAATTGAATTTTCAGACGATAGCAGAAGAGCCTGGATTGATCGAAGAGCGGGAAAGAAGGTGGCACAAGTGCATCGCAGTGAGTGGAAGCTTTTTGAAGCAAACAAAACCACTTTGAGAAATAACCTAAATAGACTTTTTCTTATTAATACATAATATAACGTTAGAAATACATAATCTCATATTTTGATCCTTTGAATGAATCCCATGATTTATATATAAATATATATTGACAATCCTGTGACATCGTCACAAAATATAGCTCTTTGATTTAGAAATAACTGCAAAGATTTCACGCAACGATTAACGGATTGATTATGCAGAAGCAATTAAGATGGTGCCTATATCAAGTGTTCTTAATGACGTTTAAATCTAGTTTGGCCTACCGAACGGATATCGCAGTAGATATTGTGTCGACTAGATCTCACCAGAGATGATAATAGAATAAATTAAAATGTATATGCTTCTGTGCTCTGTGCGCTTGAATATATATGTTCGTCAAATGAACTAATTTAAATATGCACATAAATAAATAAATATATATATATATATATAAATATACTAAACGTCAATGTGGAATATGATTTGGTACCGACTTCTATGCAAATTGATGATTGCTTTATTAAATTAAACTTATATAAATATATATATATATATATATATATATATATATATATATATATATATATATATATATATACATATATATATATAAATCGTTTGCAGTGCACAGATTCTGTCATCGACGATCCGCGCGGTCCTGCAGTCGGTGGTATTTATGCGTTCGGCTGGCAGCGCGTGCCATCACTTCATCGTGATCGTCATGTCCAAGACGTGCCGTTTAATCTGAACGGTCGCGGACGCTAATTTAGCACCCACTACCGATCTACCAAACGGCTCTCTATGCAATAATTTTCCCAACACAAAAAAAATGCATTGCTTTTAATGTTTGCCGCCATTAGTAACCGAACATCCGACCCAAACGTCGGTGCGCAAATCTTCTCGGTACGCTGCCAACCCTAGAGGTCGTGGCGATAAACGCCGTACGAGCATGAGCTGGGGAAGCCAGAACACTGCTGCAAATGAACTTGAATTGCTGACTTTGCTGACTTCAAAGCGCCATGCGTCGTCTGGGTGCCTGGATTCACCTTCAGGTCTTCATGTACGTATCTATCCAATTGCGCCGATGTCGTCAGGATTCAACACGGGCAATGATAGTGTTTGTCAGTTTATGGCAGTATTCTGACACTAGATAAGCGGGCGTTGGGCAGGTGGTTAATGCTGCTGTTGTAGCTGCTACTGCTGCCAATCCACTGCGTGTATGTGCTTGCTCATAGGGGATTCTTAAATTGTCATATAGATAAATCGCGTCTGTTCTGTGTGCAGGTCACATATGGAGAAAGCGATATATATATATATATATATATATATATATATGTGTGTGAAATAAGGTATATATATATATATATATATATATATATATATATATATATATATATATAGAAAGGGAACATTGCACGTTGATCTCTCAGCCGCATACAGTAGCGCCATATTATCCCTCATATTATGTCCACCCAATCGGCTAGTGTGCGTCGTCCCTCCCGTAGCATAGAGCACCACTTCACCACCTGCTCTCGGCACTGTCGTAACGTTAACTTTGTACGCTGTTAGGTAAACGTCCAGTACGTGAACGTGCTACGGATCACTCGCGTCACCTTGTCTTAGACGTGACACTGCTGACAGCAATCCACGTGTCGCGCCACACGCGCAGCGGCTTGCATCAAATGTTAGCCACGTGCATCTCACACTACGTGCGCACGTGTGATAACGACTTAGCAGTATCAGTCAAAAACGACGACGACGACAACAACAACAACTGGAACAACAATTGCAACAGCAACAATAACAACAACACTACCACAAACAACAACAACAACAATTGGAACAACAACAACAACAACAATTGGAACAACAACAAAGGCAGCCATGTTAGCTTCACATGACTCGTCGTTATGGGTGTTACAGTCATTCGAATCGAAACTGGATTGCTGCATGGCCGAAAGGGATCGATAGGCTTAATGAACGCCGCAAGCCTAGTCATCGTCCGGTATCGCTTGCTGTAATAAGGCACCCCCAAAGTGGCGCCATGCTTTGAAGTGTTTGTTGTCATTGCCGTCGTTGTTAATCTGACGTTATGATGGGTCGAACTTCAGCCACAGGTGTACGCGGAAGCGAATTTGTAGCATGATTTGCATACTTACTGATTAACGAAAAATGCAAGGTAGTTACGGTAAGACTACTAGTTACGAACTCATATTCACAAATATCGACGGGACAAAGTGAATACCATGGCCGGTGACTCCGGTCAGCGGATAAAAAGAGACGCTCGGAGTCGTAAATTTCGTTCGATCCCGGCCACGACGCATACTTTTTGAGGCGATACATCTTTATTAGCATAGCTGCATAGGTTTATTTACAGGTTGGAAACAAAAATGTTCACTCGTTCATGCTCACTCGGCTGTCAATGAAATCGTGACGGGGCTGACTGTGTGATGCATCAGTGAGTGTGGTGACAGGTACTAAAATCTGTCGTCATATCACGTGAACGGTAGAGCGCGGGGCCGGCAGAAGAAACACCTTTGGCTAAAACAGCATCCCAGCACAGCCCTCAGCAAATCGCTACACGTGTAGATTCACACATATCCACAGCCCGCCGAAACCCGCCAATCACCCGTCTCTCTGCAATCACCATAAATTCACTACTACTACTCCAGAAGCCTTACGACAAGAGCCTACCATTTAGCCCGCCAGCTATATAGGCTTGCTGTCTATGACTTAGTTCGAACAGTTCGTGTTGTCTCGTGTTGTTCAACGTTGTCACGTTGTTACCGTTATCAACGCTGTGCCCGAGAGGCAGCCATTGTTCGTGTTTACGCTCTACCTACCTGGTTCTGTCTCTGCAACGACGGCGACGAACGAACACGATGAATACGACGACGATGTCTCAATGTTGGCACACCTGGTGACCTGGACGCGGAGAAGGTGCGGCGTAGAAGGTGTTTCTTTTGCTCGATGCGGCAACCTTTGTCTTCTGCTTCTGCGCTACTACAAGCACGCATAAACACGCAAGCACAAAGACAGCTACGCACAGACACTGCACTGCACTTCGAGTACTTCACGCACTCCTCCTTCACACCTCTGAAGGACTACGACCTACTACTACCAGAGACAGCCGGCGACAATCGTCTTTACACGTTCCACGCACACGGCCACAACCGGGGAGGGGGGTGGTGGGGTGCAGATGACGCTACCTGTCAGAAGAACCCGGCTGTCAGAAGCTCAGCACCACAGCACCAGTAGTCCCGTAACCAGCTCTCGTCGAGTTGGCCAATCTCGTCGTCAGCGTCGGCGTCGTTAGTACTCGTAAGCAGGCAGCTTGTCAGGTTAGCGTTCGCTGCCACCCTTCGCGATAGCCGCCCGCGATAGACGTTAGCCAGCCTGGCGGTGCAGGCGCCCGCGCGTAGGTAACGCTTCTTCGGTGTTCTTCGACTTTGTCGTCTTCCTGCCTGGTCAAGCCTGCCCGGTCAAGCTGCACCGACCTCTACTAATCACTGTCCATAGGGCAGTGTTTGGTAATTCAGTGCAGGAGGCGGCTGTTTGGCCGAGTACTGGACGCCCCACCGACTGACTGAATGACTGGGTGACTAACCTAACCGACCGACGAAATGACCCACTGTCTGCTAAAGCCGTTGCACCATGAGGTCGTGGCTGCCGCCGCTGTTGTTGTTGATGTTGTTCTTGCTGCTGTTGTTGTTGTTAGTCGTGTGTCTTATTCTTGTCGTCGTTACTGTCGTTGTCACCATTGTTGTCGTGCTGCGCATACCAGAACCCGCACTGGTGGCACAGTTTTGCATGCAGATGCGCACCTCTCTCTCTTATGTGCTCTATCTTTAGCTCTCAATCACCTCTCTCTCATTTGCTCTATCTCTATCGCTTTCAATCTATCTAACTCTTTCCATATATCTCTCCATATATCTCTCTCCCTGCCTTTCTCCGTTTAGATCTCTCTCGCTTTCTTGCGCCCTCTTCCCATGAACGATGATGAATGGTGATGATGAATGATAATGATGATGATGGTGATGATGCTGCTAGTGCACGCAAACTAAACTGCACGTTGATGCACGAGTTCACACAGCCTTTGGCAGCACGGTCGGTCAAGATTCTACTAACCTGTAAGCGGCGGAAGACGACCGCGTGTCGCTATCAATTGCCGTTCTTGCTGCGTGCCGGTCACAGGCCGCCCGTGGTGACCACCACCACCACGGCATGGGCGGCCTGTGATTGCCAGAGAGAGAGTGTTGGACCAGGCCAGGCCAGCCCAGTCAAGGTAGACTAGGCCTAGCCCAAGCCACCCGTCTTGTTGGCTGGTCAAGACGTACCTGTAGACAGGTAGAAGGGCTCAGGTGCACAGACTGTCGTTGATTAGACGGACACACCAGTTCCGCCTGAAACGAGCGCGCTGTCGGCATCTCGTCGCGCTCATATTAACAGTAACGGCAACAGTTACGTGTATGCAGGTGATAATGGCGTCTTAGCTGAGAACACTTTGAAGAGGGTGATAACGATGATTTGATATAATATGGAATTAACATCCAACATGCAGGATACAGGCGACATTGCAACAACGGTACCTGGATGTTGCCGCCTCGAGGCTCTGCGGCCGTTTCTGTAGCAGGACAGACGCCGGCGATTTCGGGAATAATAATAATAATAGATCCTTTGCCCGTGCTCGTCCGTGTTGATCGACTCTGTATGCGGCTCGGTGGGTCTGCGATATGCAGCACAAACAACAGCGAGTCGAGGTTGTTGCC
Source organism: Dermanyssus gallinae (assembly GCA_003439945.1). Lineage (NCBI taxonomy): Eukaryota > Metazoa > Arthropoda > Arachnida > Mesostigmata > Dermanyssidae > Dermanyssus > Dermanyssus gallinae. The sequence goes on along the minus strand of QVRM01004528.1, from coordinate 3,110 downwards.
CGGTGAAAAGCCAGTTGTCAATGCTATACATGCGTGCTATGCTATGTTGTATGTATTTCGTGAGTTTAGATGATCCCGAGTCGTTCTTAATCCCGAATCGAACGCGTCATAAAATAACCGCAAACACACTGTACAGAAATCGGGTATTTGCTGTTGCCCGTAAGATTTGCAGCTTTTTCGCTGCCTCTGTCTGCCTACTTATAAGGCGCCCGTTTTACACCCAAAAATATAGCGATTCGTATAACGATGATTGGAAGGTGGTGGTCTCCAAAAACACTACCAAACGTCTCCACAAGCTGAAAGACCAAATCGGCGCTATACGGTCTATGTCGTTCAGTCAGCCTAAAAGCCTCTTTCGCGTGGTTATTGCGCAAAGAGTTGTCAAATCTGTTGACGGGGGTGAGTGTTTCTACAAGCGAGCCGTTCATTGATAGGCTACTTATTTTGTGTAGTGAGGTGCACAGACTCTACCCCAAACGCCAAACTAGAGTCGAAAGCTGGCAGCATCATTTATGTCTGGTTCAACAACATTGATGGAGCAAACGCGGCAGCACAGTTAACGACGCTTCTCGACATCCCGGTGGTGGCTAAATGCGGCGATTTGGATGTATCCCGGCGCCAGAATAAGCGGAGTTGATAGAGGATTTACTGACGAAGAAATTCTGTCTGCCCTCAAAAGATTCGTCGGCAAGTCGCCTTTGCTTTTGCCTCAGTTGCTTCTGGACGCCCTTTGTACGACTGAAAGTTTCTGTCAATCATATACCGGTGTTGCATTGAGATTATACCTACATAATGCCGCTTCTTTGCGGGTAATTTAAGTGTCGTTCGCTTCCCTGCAGCTGGCGTTAAATCGAGCGATGGTAAAACATGTAGCCGCGACTCGTTGTTTTACTGGCATAACTTAACTGCTTAGTTTGCCATCTCTTCGGAAACTCTTCCTTTCTAAACTTAATGCAGTCACCCATGCGGAAAGTGATGGGATCTCCAACGTATCTACAATAAAGATAACGCTGGTAGGGGCAATGCGAAATGGCAATACTTTGCCAGCCTCTCTCGGCCACTGGTTGTTGTTCTCCGCTATCCTGCACTGCGGGATGATTATTATTATTATTATTATTATTATTATTATTTTTATTAGTATTATTATTATTCCCGAAATCGCCGGCGTCTGTCCTGCACTGCGGATCGAACGTCCTTTGACACGTTTGACACTGTATTGGAGTTGCGGCCAGCGAGTCGGTGCATCGACAACATAGCCGCTCCATTATACCGGCTGATCATTTGATAGCACCTGGGCGCGCCGATCAACTGTGTTCTTGTGCGTCACCGTATACGTATGTATGTATGTATGTATGTATGTAATAATATATATACTTTTTTTTACATGTATACACAAATACAATACAATACAGATATGTTTATTTCCACTCAATTGAGTATAATATACATTTCAAAATGTTTTCTTTATGAAGCTCTATCATCTTCACGCTTCCGACGAGAGAAGTAGTGCAACGATTTTCGGTCCAGCGCTATGCATTCCACTGCACGGTACTGGCACACCTGTGCAGGCAGAATCGGCAGGTGCACAACTCGTACTCCCTCGTGAAAGGTTGCGTTTGAACATAACAGGTAGTGATAATTATGCACTATGTACCTGGTGTATAACTGGCGATTGTCACATGCAGGACCAGACCAAAGGTGCAAGGCATTGAAAACGTCCAAACCACCGACCTCCCGTCTGGCCTGTTCGACTTTAGCTTCCCACTCCGAAATAAAACATTCGTAAGGTACTGTACGCGGCATCTTCAGCCTTAGTCGGCTTGTTTCAGCAGCCGGTGGCAGCCTGACATGAGATACACAAACGGCTCCTCGCTCGGATAGGCAAGCAGAGCACTCGCTTCATATATAATGAAAAACTCCTTTCAAGCTGGTTAAAATTCGCCAGCGTGAGGTGGTTCCACACCCTGTCACGACCGTACATCAGCCCCGGAACAATCTTAAGCCTGAAGAGCCTCACTGCTGAGAGAACGGACAGTCTTCGGACATTGCCTACTTCCCCGTAAAGAGAGACAAGTGCCTTCCGTACTTTTTGTTTACATGCGCTGTGAACGTCGTTCCCGTATAATGAACCCAAAGGCCAAGATACTGGACAGAGTTAACAAACTCCAATGGTTGGCCACAGCAACGTATAACGTCTCTGGCAGCCAATCGACCTCCACGCCTGAATTTCATGGCTTTGGGTTTCCTGGTGTTTATCTCAAGTCCCTTGGAGACAAAAAAACGCTCTATCATAGGGTAATGCGCTTGATGGCACCTAAATCGGGATGAGCGGCCACGATATCATACATTACCACTACGGCTTTTTGGTACTCCTGTCGGACGTAACCGACGAGGTCAGCAAGGAGAAGTGTAAACGAGACGCAGCTTAGCGGGTCTCCTTGCGGAGTTCCCACATTTTGCTTAAAAATATTGCCTCTCATACACCCTGCTCACCGTCTACCAAAGGTGTCCTCCTCAAAGAAACTTGCTATTACACTCAGGAGAGAGCCACCCACTCCTGCTCGTTGGAATGCTTCAACCAGCAGATGGCAAGGGGCTTTGTCAAAGGCCTTGACGCAGTCAATAAAGACTGCATACAGATGACCTTTGGGTTGTGCCACAGCTCGCTCGATTTCTGACTGGAGAACATGGATTGCATCACGTGTGCCTCGGCCTCTCCTAAACCGAATTACTCCGGTGGAAGTGCCTCTTCAGCCGCCCGCTCAATCCGTCGAATAACCAACTTACAGAAAATCTTCCTCAATGTGCGTTCTGACGCCACTCCACGATAGAGATTTGGATCCTGCTTGTCATCACTATGCGTACCCTTGAACAGAAGAGAAAGCCTGGCGACATGCCAGATTTAGGCATCCGCCCCCTCTTATAATTTCGTTAAAGAAATCACAAAGAGTTCTGCCAAGAGAGGAAGTGACTGGATCCAATGCTCATAGCAGACCTGATCGGGCCCTGAGCTCTTTCTCTTCGGGAGTGACCGTAGGACCTGACACCTCCTCCACCTCGAAAGGCAGATTCATGTTGTGCTGCTCCAGTGTAAGCGGATGCTGTACGAT
>QVRM01004527.1:102500-216920 GCA_003439945.1 Dermanyssus gallinae | reverse complement strand
AGCCTGCGTGACTAGTGTGAGACTCGCAAACCCACTAAACCCGGATTCCTCCCCACCCCCCCCAGGCTCGGTATTACTTTGGCATTACATCGAAACCGTGGGAGAGGCGTCCCTGCCGTTCTCCTTCAATCAGCTCTATCCCTTACTATCATCCCGCATGTCTACCTGCGGTTGGATAGGGGGATGCCATTTTGTAATCCGTCCTGTGAGGGTGCGTCGAGACCATGAGGGCCTGGCTGCTCCCCACCCCCTCCCCCCTCCCTCGGCTCCTCGTCTCGACCACTCTCCCGAGAGACCCGCTCAAACCTCTCCCGCCTGGCCGTTTCCTTGGCTGTCTTGAGTGTCAAAACAGCGTCGAACAAGTTCGTCGCCTCCCTCCATGCCTCCGCCGAAGTCATCATATGGGAGACCACCTCCTTGATGGGTCGGCCCCTCACAGCGGTTGGTGCTGCGTCCCGTGCTTCCCTGAGAGCATCACACCGCAGAACAGTATGCTCTACGTTGTCCGTTTCTCCAGAGTCGCACAGTACGCAGATATCGCTGATGGCCTTCTTGATCCTTGACAGGTAGCTCTGGAACTGGCCGTGTCCGGTCAGAACCTGAGTCGTCCAGTAGGAAAGCTCCCCGTGTCGGCGGTCATACCATACCCTGAGGTCCGGTATCAGACTCTTGGTCCAGCTCCCTGTGGTCACACCGGGTCTTACCTGCGCCCATTCCTCATGCCAGGCCGATATGGTGGCACTCCTGGCCCTGGTGAGATCCAGACCTTCGTCTAGATACATTTTACTTCGTTCAGCCACTAGGAGGTCCCATGGCAGCATTTTGGCTAGGACCAGGAGAGGCTGTAACGAACCTGAGGTGAACAGACCCGCGGAGAACAGAGGCTGTATTTTTAATCTTTGTCAAACGTCAGAACAGAGTACGTATCTTAGCTGCAGAAGCTGATCATCCTGTCAGCACGGGTCCCTTGTGAACATGCTTGCCGAAGAAGCAAATTTGGTTTATCATAATATGATCTGTGCGGTCGGCTAAACAACTAGTCTTCGTTATAACGGAAGTTCCCAAAATCTAAAAACTAGCTGATTGATTACGGTACAATATAGAGAACAATCTAAGATATTTTTCATTGATTTTGGTTAAAGTTCGACGTTTTGCTCTTCCGAATATTGTAGTATTAATACTTAAAGCTGAAGGACGATGAATGGGAGAGCTGATGAAACCTGCTAACAGAGTTAGAGGCTTTAACTGGGGCTCACCTTGTTAAATCTAGATTCTTAGAATAATATAGCTTAGTTTTAAGCAACGTAAGATATTTTCAAGTATGTTTTTTTTTCGAATGTAATTTGTCTGGCAGCAGCACAGTGCCCAAGTGCTCATTTATTGTCCTCAAGTGATAGATAATAATGTACGTGTGGCGGCATGGTGTAGGGGGCTAGTGCCCTATTTCCAGTCATTCTTCTGACAGTAGCAATCCGCGAATTAACAAGGCTATTAAACGGAATTAATTATGGACAACAACACAATTAAATTAAACGCCATGTTTAAAAAAAATTAGATACAACGACGGGTCCAACTGGTATAGGCCCAGATGGTCAAGATGTCGAGCCCGGTGGCGTGGTGGCTTAAGTCTGCGCCTCGCAACCGGAGGAGACATATAGGTGCGCGGGTTCGAGCCCCATCGTTGCACATTTGTATTTATGGGGGTCCGTCTATGAAACAATGTGAAAAACAGTTTCGTGGACGTTAAATCTTGGCTGAGGGTCAGCCCGAAAACTTCAGATGGTCAAGATAAAGATAGTGCAGCTTCGACAGGTGTTAGCAGCGTACGATCAGACGATTAGTACGACTTGGCCAATATTGAGGAGCGTGTAACGCTCGTCAGTGGATGGAATTGCCAGGGTGTCGGCGCCGACTAGCCGTCGAAGCGGAGGAAACCGTTTTTATGGAGGCGCTAACTAACTCAACGAAACAACAATCTCAACAGCAAATAATAATACATCATATTAGGCCGCCGTTTGCTTGGCGGATGACTAAATGGGCGCATGCAAATGCAAATAGTCTGCTTGGCGATTAGTTACGTTTCTGTTTCAGAAGTACGTATATTGAAACCAATAAGTATGTGACCATGATTGAACTGTACCACACACCCTTCTCTGTGACAATAAAGGTAACTTTTATGTTTGTGTTAATACACCACCAACGCCAACGACAGCAGCAGCAGCAACAACAACAACAACATAGTGGGCAATCTGACGCCTGATGATCGACGTCCAATCTCAAACCTCATCTGTTGATGGGCTCGGAACGCTACCGTATACACCTTCTGACGGGGTTCATTATCAGGAAGAGCGTCGATTCGGCTTCACCGCTCAAAGCTCACGGCCGTTCACCGCAACCTCGCAAGCGGATCAATCTCTGTTTGACTCCATTAGGCTCGTTAGCTACCAGCGGACTAAACCACCAACCTGCGCAGCGGTTTTGTGCCTTCAAAACGGTGCGGTTGCGTGCTCCGACGATAGCGCGATGGCAATAATGACGATGACGATGAAGGTGGAGATGCACGCGCGGCCCATGCTCTATCATGTTCTGGCCGCCGTAGAAGTGGAACGAGATGAGCATTCAGGAAATTAAGGAGAGCGTTGAGGGCACGGTCGACAACAAGCCGTACCGAGTCGGCAATTATTCTACCTTCGACAATGCCGAGGTACAGCAGCTAACTGAGCTCCGTGCGTCGGAAAGGGGCACTCAAAACGAGACGACAATATGTAATCATATTCATGATTCAAATCGCATATAGGACCTAGGCATCGTTATTACTAGTACTGATTCAAATCGCATAAACCGCATATTTACATTAGCTGTAAGGATCGTGCAGATGCCAAGATGATGCTTCCACTGTTTCGACCGTTTCGCAGAAGCAACACCGAAAACGCTCAGTGAATAGGCAGAACAGAGATAGCTATCGCGCATAAAGTTACAGGCAGGTTAGGTAGCCACAGAGACCAGCAACATCTATATTTGTCACGCTATATCTATATGTGTTGTGACTTTTTTACACTTGTTACATCTATTTTGGTAACAATTATGACTACGTGTTGTTTGTGCTACTTTTATTGCTAATGAAATTGGTGTCTTTCGTGGATGATACTCATCTGTTGTATGCATCTTATACCAGATTAGTTGTATGTACTGATACTGAAAGCACGGTATCGACGAAATAGTATATATTGTGTATAGCGGCATTCTCTTACAATAATGTAGAAAATGCTGTGGTCTTAGACGCAGCATAATATGTTTACTCTCTACTTGACGTGATATGTACATGCTGGTTACCAGATACGAATTGTGTCGGCTGCACAAAAATAAATTATTTTAAATAAATGTTTAGCTTACTGTGTGGTTAGTATACTTGTCTAGCTACTAAATGCTATCCTTTAATAAAGTTTACATTACTGTTGACAGTCTTCTAGATTATGAATACTGTCCGACTAAAGCTTGGTAAAAAAAGTCGTCTTGGAGCATACTACCTTTATTAAACATATCCACGTCACTTTTTATGCCAATAATCGATTTGCTCTCACCCAGTTTGAAGCCAGTTTTCAATGTCCGTTCCTTGCTCTAAAAAGTTCTTGTGCTACACTTTGTTGTGTCTAAGCATGCCGCTTTTATACGGTGCTTTCTGATGAGTTTTGAACTTGCAGAAACGAGAACAATGACTAAGCGAGTCAAACGTAAGATGGCCCTTGTGTGCGGTGAACGCGTATACCCGAACTTTAAATTGCCCTCCTTTGTCCTCGGGAACAGCTCGATAACTAGCAGGCTATGCCCGATTGTTCACTTGGTCAGAGTGAAAACTACGCTTTGCCATAAACTAAATTACACGTATGCTATTTTTAACTTTTTCTAAGCAGCGCGTACGCTTTCAATGATTTTCTAGTTTCAATGATTACTTTGGACCAGAGGCACAGCATATTGTCACATATGGTGTAAACGGCTCATCATGTAACATCAATGAACATATTTTCGTATATATATATATATATATATATCTTGGAAGGTACAGCCTGTTTTAGGTAACTTCTAACAGAAGAGAACGGATAGCGCTTACGACATCAGCAAATGACGTGGCTTGTAATCAAACGGGTTCGCAGGTGTTGGGACAAGCATGCCAGAGCGGTTTGGGAACCCGTGAGTGACCTCGGCCAAATGATCCGTTATGCGCTCGCCATTTCTCCTTATGGCCCATAGTACTGTTCTATTGATATCTGGACCATAAGAGAGTAAAGTGTAAGGAGGGAGGTGTGCTTGGTGGGTAAGTGTCTTGGGGGGCCAACATCCAACCGCCAGGGTCGAGTTCCACACTGCTCGGGAGGGGAAACACCCCACACTCGTAGCAACAGTGCGTAAAATAGTTCACCCAAAATAAGATACAGAACAAAAAAGCCTAATGTCTAGGCACTGTGTAGCATGTTTAATAAGTTAAATATCGAATCGTGGAACTTTTTGATATTTCTCTTTCTTTAGCATATGCGCAGCTTAGCTAAAGTCTAAAATGCAGTAAACTCAATCAACAGCAATCGGTGTTGAGGTTTTTAAAACGTCGAAACACTCTTGCTTCTCTCGAACCCTGTCTAGTGGCCTCTTGACCTTGTCACCGCGGCAGTTGCTCAATTTTCTCTAAAAAGGTTTTCAAACACCTGGCTAAAAGCACTTAGCCCTGCCCCCTATGCAACTCCTTTCAGAAAGGCAACGCGGCGATTAGTTTAAGGTTCGTCTAGGAAAAATTGTAGTCATAACCAAACTTACTTCTTTGAGTGTTGTGCTTTTTCTAGCAAATACATTTTGCATCAGACTATTGCTTAACTAGTCTGTGGGACCATCCGACCAAAGACAAGGAGCAAATCCAAGCACAACCAAATTCAAACATACACTGTTCTATGGTTTGTGATTAACGTGTGATCACCGCTTTCACCCCCTTAGAATGTTAGCCGGCGTTAGCCACCCCGTTACTTCAGACATTTGTTTCCTTATTGCTGCCTAAATATACAGCAGCTTAATTGGCTGTTTTTATACACGATGTCTCTCTTGGCAGGAAAGGATGGCATCGTTTTCGGCTGATTGATTGTCTTAGGCAGGAGATCATCGGCGCAGCCTAAGCTCGCTCATCCAGGAAGTTCGACGCGTATGCAAGCTTGTACCGGTTGCCGGTTAAATACTGGAGTGCTTCTTCAACACGACCCAGAGCAATTTCAAAATCTGTTTTAAAACACCAACAGATCCATTTCTTCTGTTGCTGGACGAAAACTTTCGAAGTCAAACCTTTAGTAGGTACAATCAGGACGTACAACGTCGAAATACACCGAACATCTAACACATCAACCAACAGAAAATGTCCAGTAGTCACATCAGAACAATACACATTCTTCTAGATTGCTTGGAAAGACCAATTGTGTAGGTTACCGCCCCATATGTCGGGTTATTTCACGGCGTGTCATTATTTAATTCTGTCGGCGTCGGGCGGCACTATTATCATGATTATTATAACTAATAGTATTATTATTATTATTATGATCCTCACCGTTATCGTCAAGAACGCTGCAACATTTACCAGCATCACTTCTACTCATTTTGCTGCTAATTTGGCTGGCTGGTTGGTTTGTCGTCGGACTTCTCGTGTCGTAGCGTCTTGTGCTAAAGACTTGGCGCCACATTGGCCCGTGTTCTCTGGCGCTATACGTTCAGCGGCAAGAGAGGCAACTTTGATAACGCATAGTTAGTTACATTGCCTACTATCGGCCTGCGACGTCGACATGGAAGCACGCAAAATCACGATTATGTTGGCAATGATGAACGAAGCGACAAATGTTTTCCTCTTTTGTGATCGTTCTGCGATAGTACATCTGAAGTTTCTCTTTACTTCTCCGCATGCCGTAACTGCGCAGGTAGTATCGTATACAAGAACCGATTATTACCCCCTGCGCGATGGTACACGCGCGTATACACACGCAAACCTACACCGTTTACTTGTAGATGAAGAGACAAAAAGGGACAAATGTAAATTTGATACACGTTTTTGCTTGCATTTGTCTAAAAATAGTGAAATCGACAAGGCGACCCTGGAATCTTAGCTTTCGTCAGTTGAGTCGCTAAGACAGGTGAATAATATAAATGTTATATACATACTCAGTATGAGTAAAATAAAAGTGATGATATCGAGAATGGTGGAACAAATTGCCTCATTTCATCACATTTCCAAATGCTGGGAAGGCCGGCGAACTCTGCAGCGAGTTGACAGTGATTTCCAGAAGCCAGAGCAGACTTGAGGCATCCTCGATACCATGATGCAACTTCCGGCTGTTCGGTTTGTCGTCAAGCTTGGAAGCCACGTGTTTTGAAAGAATCTTCGTGGGACGCTAATTGTCGAAAACTAGTTATATATATATATATATATATATATATATATATATATATATATAACTGCGCTTCAGGCCATAAACTTTCTAGATGGCGTATATCTATGCGTCATTTGGAGAATTTATGACCCAAAGCGCAGTTTCCAAGTACAGAATATTTCTCATCACCCAACCAAGCCACGCAAATAAAATAGATATCCAAGTATGAGAAGTGTCCTTTAACCAATTAGGAAAACAACGCATTGCATTAAAAGTGTATGCTTGCAATGTATATTTCCTGTACCACAAAGATCATTTTATAGCGCTAATCAAGAAGTTTTTGTTTACAACGGAATCAGAGAGCGAACAAATCTTGAACATAAACTCCCATGCTTCACTTAGTGCGCACATATATATATATATATATATATAGTAGTTTTATTGACCAAGGATTGGCTTACACATATACATAATAGGCATAACATTTCCAGAGTTGGGACAACGGAATAGCTCTTTCGCAACGTTGAAGGTGATATAGATCACACGAGCAGCCACAAAGTTTACATATGCATTCCGGCGAGATCTCATGAAACGCGGACACAATTCTTTAGATGGAAACCGTGTACGGCAAATCTGGTAACTAGATGTCGGTTCTCACAACTGCAGCCTCTCCACGAATCCGATGTCATTGCCTTTGTTTCATGAAACAGCGGGCCGATGTCGGACATTTTACTTTCCCAATCTAAAACGTGGTCTCTAAAGGCCGTCATCTTTGGTAGGTGGTACATCCTTTGCAAGTCTTTGCAACGAATAACAGCGACGCCATTAAGTACACTAACTCATTCAGACAAGCTAAATTACCTGAACACCGGATGCGGTGGGTGCAATGTTCAGATTAAGCAAGCTATAATATATTGTTTTTTTTTGCGGAGGGCTCAAGGGTTAATCCCTTGGACGTTGAGGTAAAATCATAGTCGACGCGCTAGTATGCTCGGTATAGTCTTATTAACATAGCCTTTTCTCGCAATGCCTCACCAGAGGCTACACAAAACGGACTGCCCCTGCCCTTCAGGACAATCTTTATTGAGCACTTTGACCAAGTTCCTACAAGTTCCACCATTTTAAGCATATGCTAATTAGTAGTTCACGAGATAGGAGAGTGTCGTACAGCACACTGTTGCTCGGCGTAAATGCATCCTTGACGCTCCGCAAGCACCGAATTCTAAACACGTTTAGTATGGCTTTGAATGTTGGTGCCTCATTTCCTAGATAGATATGCCAAACTCGCTTCTTACTTGTATACCAGTTATATTACTGGCTTCGTATGCCAATATGCTCAGCAAAGTCCTAGTTGCTCTGTGAGAAGATACTTCAGCGTCACAAAACTGTACAAACTAGCGGTAACATAAACAAGACTACTCTGTGAAAAGTTATCATATATTGTTAAAACACAATGATGCCATACTGAAAAGGCATATTGTATTGTTTGTCGTAACAAAACTACGTAACCTTAGCAAGTTACCTGCATGACTAGACGTATAGAAAATAAATTAAATAACTATTATCAGGCGCACGTAGCTCTGTATAAAGTCAGACTGTGCGTTTGAGTTTGCGCGAGTATGCGCAACGGCCACTTGCTGCTTTTCCTGCGCGACCGAATCAAGGAGTCAATCAAATCAGTACCGGGAGCTGGACATTTGTCGGGTTATTCAACCAGTTAGAAAAAAAACGAGCGTTTGTTATGACCATCTTCTTCTAAAGCTAGCATTTGCGGAGCAGTATGCGCTTGGCTGGAGACAGACTTGTGGAGCCATTTGTTGTACGTGCGTTGATGTTGCGAGTTGAGTCACTTTTGAGTCAGCAGAACATGTCTTACCGCTGCGTCTTAAATTCAATAACGTCGCCCGCGTGGCGTCCGTGCGCAGAAGGCCTCGCCAGAGACTCGGGCGAGGGGGGAGGGTCAAACCAAATCTTCTCCAAGCACAAAAGGCGCGCTTGGTGCGACCTCAGAGCCCCCTGGAATACCCGTCCATGACGTCGCATACAGCTATCTGGAGACTGGAGAGCGTTCAGGCCATCGAGCTAGTCGGTGCCGGGTACGGGCCGTAACGCTGAACGGGCACAAATTGGGTCACCACCGTCGAGTTCTTCGTCGTCGTCGTCGTCATCGTTGCTGTTTTTGTTGTTGTTGTTGTTGTGTGGTGTTGTTGTTGCTGTTGTCGTCGTCGTCGCGGCCGGACCTATCTTGTCCGAATTCTATCCATTGTCGGGCCAGGGCCCGACGACAATGTAAGATGGCGCCACGTGTTTGGACTTTTCGACTTTGCCCTTCTAGAGTAGGGAGGGCATTCGTCAGCAAGTCGGCGCGGTGGGTAACGCCATGTCGACATAACGGGCCAAGTCGACCGTTTGGTTCGTTTGTCAACTGGAGCAGTCGAACAGCTTCCTGGCTAAAGCGGGAATCTCAGTCTAGCAAGAAACCATACTTTCTCGAGCTACATATAGTAGGGGCTGACCTTTCGAAATACTGCGGGTAGTGGCCGTGATCGTAAAAGCCGCAATTGTAGTAGTTGTTATTGTTGTTGTAATAATAACGAACGGTGCCAGCCTCTGTCACACAACCAGCGGTGTCATGGGGCCTTTATCGAGAGGCTTTTTTGTAGTTAGTATCCCAACAGCATTATTTTACCCAATCTGGTGTGCAAATAAATCATGTGTATGCCAACAGCATCAATAGTATAAAATTCTACACTACCTATTCCTGGCGTGCGTAAAGGCGTTGTGCCGTGTCACCTTAACGCGTAGTAATATAAATGTTTGTGCCAGTCTGAGCAGAAGCGGATTTTTGTGCAGCTAAAGACTACCATAAGGAGATAAGATCACACGTTTGTAAAGAAAGCAGCGGCGGCACGTAGCGCATAAACTGAAGCCAATTAAATCACATTAGAATTCCGAGCACAGCCGTAGATACACATAATGGGCCAAAAACGGTTTTCATGACGACATCTGCTCCGGCCAAACGCTTAAGAAGGACGCGTAAACCAAAACACTAGTGCAACAAAAGCATCCGTAAATAACGTAAATAATAGCCGGTTTTCAGAAGAAATGTTCGAAGAGAGACACCAAGAAGTAACAAATACAGATTAGTATTAGCATAAGGACAGCAAAAAAGCTGGCTCAGTACGAAAACAGAAAAAAGTCGACGTTTTCCTAGGTCCAAGAGTGCCAATATATGTAAAAGGATAGCAAAGGGAGTAGAAGCGATTATCAAAGTTTGGCTAAGGAAATTTGCGGACGAACTGGATCTAAGATCGTCATCAGGTACGGCATCTATAAAAACCGACTTGTTCTGACAGCTATTAACGTAATTAAATTAATTGTCATAAAGACGCAAACGATTCACCAAACCGCTGTGAGAACCAAAGATATCTGTTTTTGTAGGTCATGTTAGACGTAAAGACACCTTCAATAGCCCATCCTAAAGGAATATACTAGACACAATGATTGCTGAAACAATCCCTCCCTACCTGATCTGTATGGTATCTAAGTACCTCGCTTTCGGGGACATACACAATAGCCCGTAACAGTAGGAAAATTCAGCAAAAGCGCCTCAGATTCCAACATGAAGATATTTTATGTGGATATTGTCGAAATCTCTTACTATGGCATACTGCGCTTAACAAACTTCCTCCAGGTGCCGAGCCAGTAGCACACGCCGACCTACCTTGCAGTAAAGTTAACCTTAGACGGCAACGTATTAAGAATGGAAAAACGGGCCAGATACCTGGGCATTCCATTGGAAAGTGGATTAAGAGAGACGTCACATATCACGTGGGGTGAGGCATTGAAGGCAGCATAACAAATAGCATAATTTCTGCCCAACGTAACAAAAAAAGACTACTCGAATGCCTTTAGTGCTGTGGTCTGGCACTTTTGCCTAAATTAAACAAAAACAGAGCACTGATAAAAAGAGTCCATCGAGTGCCAGCCCTGCACGTAATACAGGGGTGCAAAACGATCAGCATAGAAGCAGTCCTCGTATTATAGATAACTTTAAGAATTCTGAAGAGCTATGGCACTTAACGAAGCGGCGATGGCAGCAGGAGTAGGAGTCGATTCACACGTGAGCACCTAGAAGTGCCGTTAAACGGATTATACCAAAGGATTTTGCCCTTTTATCTTGAAGAAACCTCCAGAGGAGAAAAACGACGAGGCCATGGCCGGTGCCTCACAGGGCTCTTCTGTTCTAGAACAGACTTTGTCGAAATTGGCATATGAGAACGCATTCCGCTTCCCCGACTTATTTGCGAAGGTGGAGACGCTTGTTTATGCCGACAATCTTGCGCTGCTCATCACGGCTTAAAAGAAGCCCACCATAGAACAAATAGACCGCGAACGAGTGGCGAAGGGCCGGGATAACCTGAATGGAATAATGAAGTAAATGGCTTTCATGATGACGCATCCCTCCCCCCGGGGTCGGATCTGCTCAGGTTAGCTACTAAAAAAACGTCACTTCCCTTCCACCTGTCGAAAAAACACCTATTACTTTAGAATCTGGAGGCGTGGGAAGAAATCCGAGGTTTGATAAGTCAATAAATCAATAGTCACTGCGAGCTGCCAGTGATGCGTGTGCATCATGAATTTCCCGAAACCTCCTAAATCTAACAAAAATACCTGCACAAGTTATGACTTTAGAGTAAATTGAGATTTGTAGCAGCCGTATTTGTTGCTGCCACTGTGACTATACTCATTCATAAAGGGAGCCTGTCTCGCCAAGCACTTGCCACGGCTATTCCAACATAGGTACCCATCACGTAAAGTAAATGCGTCCGTACGTACGCAGATGTGTGTGCATACGCCTATGTATATGTCAATATATAGGGCCCGAATGTACAAGTGGGCATATAATACGTGTTTTGTCTTTCGTTCAAATACGCCGGCAGTTTCGTTAGAAATGCTACGCCAATTAAATGTAATCAGTTGCCCTCTTAGGGAATAATGAGGCACAGGTTGTGGGACATTTCGCAAGCGGGAATATGCAACGTATATATCGACTGTTCGGAAGATAGTCGCCGCTTTGCTGCGGCACTATTCTTGCAATACAATGGCGAGACAACGGACCACTAAATAATGTACAAGTGCATACACATGCTGCTACGCAACCTGGATTACTAGCCAGTATAGTTATGTGCTAAGGCATGTATATACGGTGCGTATATATATATATATATATATATATATATGTGTGCGCAGCTCTTAAGGCCTTCTATTTAACTATGGCTCTTTATTTGCCAAATACTTCACTCTGCATTTTGTTTTTTTTGTCTTGCAGGCCATACGATCTACTGTAAAATAACTTACCCGTAGATACAACCGACTTTGCGCTTCAATGCTCAACATTTGGAACACGGGGTATAACTATAGCATGATCGCCTATTCTACGGACATAAAAGCCGCTTAGTGACGAAGTCTGCTTAGGCCCGTTTGCCCATTGTCCTTAGATCCCTCCAGGCGCGACTCGTCCTTATACGTCGCTATCTAAGGAATCCTACTACGCAGCAATCGTTAGAGGCTTGGGGCAAGCTGAAACGAGGCAGGAATTTTGTAGATTGGCGTACATATATACAGATCTTATGAGTCGGCATACCTGCGTAGATTTGTTTCTGCAAAGCCTGGCCAGGTATGGTCTTCATATAAGCACGGCCTATCTTAGTATAAGTACAGCATACGTAGAAACAGGTACTTTGATTTCTCCGATTACAGCCCAATGAGCCTCAAGGCCAATATCAGTAGAATAGAGCAGCGTCGTAGGATACTCTGCCTGATTGTGGCATCTATATTTCCAACCGTGTCTCGACCGTGTTGAGCTTGTACGACTCATTTGGTAAGTTTGCTTTGATATCAGAGACGTCGATGGCCCAGCGTGCCGGATCGAGTGCAACACCGAGGCACGCAGAATGCCCAGAGGGACAGCGTCCTGGAGTCAATAAAATGTTTCGAATCTAACCAAGCACACGCAATCCCGTGAAACGGCGCAGAATACTATGCTGCCCCTTATCTAACTGTATTATAGAAGTCACCTATCGTTTATTTTATAAGATACCTAGGATATATAAAATAACACAAAATGGATGCCTTTGAGATGCGCCAGCGCTAATCCTGTATGAGTTTTCGAGGTAATTGAGTTCGCCCTTTAGTAAAGTCGCGCTGGTTAGAACTAAAACGCTTCTCACCGGTAAGAAACTTGACATATAGCCACATTTTTGTTCGCAATTACTCATATAAGATACTTTTTTTTAAAGGAAAGGTTGGTAGTTGGTCATATTCCTTGAATCAACCTTGATTGAACGTGATAATGCAAACGAAGAGTTAGCGAATGGTTAGAATGATAAGGTGGTCCTCAAAAATGCAGACTTAGTCCACTGAAGATATTAAGCGGGAACTCATCACGTACATCTTTTTTTCTTCCACGGCGCACTTTAAGCTGCCGATCACATGATTCCGCATAGGGTACTTGTTGCCAATTTTGACTGCAACAGGCGTCTCTTATGCATAACGGCTGAAAAGGATCGTCTAAAACTGTCGAATACATTATATGGTTATACTAATCATGTTGAAAGAACATAATATGTAGTGAGCAGGCGAAGAGAGAGCAGCTGTAATCTGAAAGCTGTATATATATATATATATATATATCAACAAACATACGTAGGCGAAAACACATGACTTTAACCACTGAATGCTAAAAATGATCCTTATAGTCAGACGTAACCACAAAGATAAACATAAAAAGAAAGTATAGCTATTTCAGCAAACTGTTCTAAAATTATTAGTACTAGAAATATTTTGCATTTTTTTATCTATTACTGTTCGTCATGGCTGCTACTAGTGCTTGTCTAGTTCTGTATTTGGCTTCTAAAACTGTTAGCAATTGACGTCAACGTAGTAACCATGCAGGAAGCCCTATTTGTCAAGGTTACCACATCTCCCCAAACTTGAAGGTAACCTTCTTTGGCCCAGCGCACATCTCTTCTCAATTTAAAAACAATAGCTTTGCTCTAATTTATTACAATTTTGTAACTTGAAATTCATGTATATAGTCCACCATAATTTTAAAGCCTGTCTGACTAAAGAGACTATTCCAAAAAAGATTACTATTATTCGCGTACATCCGTATAGTTGCCTAGGCTTTTTTGTCCAGCCGCCTGCACTCGCTCGGTAATACTGCAGGAAGTTTGCCTTGGATCGTTTTTCTAAAATCTTGACCCCGGGTGCCAGATCAAAGGCGACCCAAAATTGCGTTAACGCTGACAGCACTTGCATATTTGAACGTAAACTCCAAATCCTGATTGAATCGCCATCGTAACGCTGACACGCTCCACAAAGTGCACTCCTGTTCCTGTTCATCGTTACCGAAGAAGAAAGACAACCCGGTCTCATCCGTAAATAGAAAGTCCAGCCACTTGTCAACGGCAAAATGTTTGTAATCTCGCACATACCGGCAGCGTGTTTGTCGGTGGGCTGGGGCCAGTTGTGGACATATAGCGGGTCCGAGAAGTCGTTTACTAAATATTATATGTCGTAATGCAGTGTTCGCCTCACAGATCGCGCTCTAACGACTACTTCGCACAGAGCACCATAGAACTGCTGACTAGACAGCAGTAAGTGGGCAATTTCGCAAAACATTTAACAACAGGAAGCGGCCGCCCTGATTAGTTGTAGCTTGAGCCCGCCCTCCGAAAACTGCCCGTGAGTCGATACAGTTGGTAGACTCTGCTTAGTTGACGAGCTATTATACACGGCGTTGCCAATAGCCAAACTAAGGCAGAGCCACAATCTGGACAGCTCTTTTTGGTCTTGTTCAGTTCAGTTTTCAGATCTCGTTGTTGGCCCGTTCACTGCACTATGTTACTGGCTGATTGACAATAAACATTTTACTAGATACTTCGGTTTTAATCGTCTTTTAAATGGCGTAGTGGCCCTTAATATGATAATATTGCTATTGTGCATTGCCAAAAAGTTGCTTTACGCAAAAAGTATTGCAGTTCTTGCTTTGCGTCGAAGTACATATCGCTGCCTCTGAAGTATTTGCTGCGTGTAGCTTTTACACATAATTCGCGTGATTCGACGAGACGTGCGTGTGGCACTCATTATTATTTCTGGAGAGTGTCGAGCTTGTGTGATTAACCACTGAATAGCAACTGTGATAGACAAACCTTGAGCTGAAAACGGTAATGTGTGACGTCTAAAGATGTACCTACCAGATATCTACTAAACATATTCAGCTTCGCATATAACGATGTTAATAAACAATCATAATTGATTCGTACTATGTACATATTCCTTTTTATCTCCTAAAGCAAAGGATTGTTTCAATCATTCGTTTACAGGCGCGATTTACTTAACTGCGGACGATGTATATTTAATACAAATGTTGCATGTTTTCCAGTGTATTTACAAGTATTCAATAAATGAAATTGCTCAATCATCGTCACTTGCTTTTTCGCCTATTTATTTGTGTCAAAGTTAAGTCAATGGATAGTTGATCTCATAATTTAAGCGAGCGGAACAAAATGAAGCTTTTTTGGCATAGAAATGCCCTTCTTGGCTTGCCAGACACAACGAGTATCTCTTCTTCGAATATGTGCTAAAAATTGACTTTTTATAACAATGTGGAATATCCTAGGTCGTAGAAGACCCAAGTGCAACGCCAAAGAAGCTATCCCATTTGCGCAAGATTTTGCTTTGTTTTTGATAAGCTAGGCATGGCCTCGTTTACCACGGTTTTCATCCTAATAGCTAAATAATATGTAAGCGTGTCTACGATAATTAACTTGACTTTATGATGACACTATGAGTTTACCTATCTTTCGCAAGATAGCCAGTTTTGAAATGTTGTCGTATCCCCCCGCACTCACCGCGCAGCGTACCGTAGAACTGCTGTCTACTTCGATCTTTGCAGAACTATCTGCCGGGAGAATTCACTTCACCCAAAACTGTAAAACACAGGTGGAAACGATTCACGCGATGCAGAAATCAAAGCTATTTGCCATCGATAGTATGTCCCAGAGATAAGGGAGTGCTTTGCGTATCGGTACTCTGGCCTAGAGATGGGGAGTGTTTTGGTTAAAAATGAAGAGGTTATTTTTCTGACTGACTAATCTCGGCGAAGTGTTTCATACTTTGAGATTGATTTTCAGGTTGAACAATTTCGACGACAGGCAAACCGAAGAAGAGTAAAAAAAAAAACGACAATCAAACCCGCTCATAGACGTGACGACAAACAAAATTTTTGTGTAATGTACTCGCATGTGGGTATGCTCGGATGCACGGGGCACCAATGACAATGCCACAAAAGGGCAACATTTTAGGCCGAAAGCGGCCGACAGCACAACCGATAGATAGATAGACTGCGTTGCCGCGCGGACCGACACAATGTGGCAATGGCAGGCAGTTACTGCTATTACACGCCTATCTGCTGCTGCTGCTACATTATGGGGGCTATCGTTTGCAGCGGGTCGTTGCGGCTACACAGTCTAGCGTCGAAGTGACGATCAGGCTGGGTGGGCATCAAGGTGTCGTCACCTTACGACGCTCGACCGACACCGAGAACGACGACGACGACGACGACGACGACAACGACAACAACAACAACAACAACAACAACGACGACGACGACGACGACAACAACAACGACGACGACGACAACAACGACAACGACGACGACAACAACAACAACAAGAACAACCATCACAACAGTAGCAACAAAAGTGATGCCAGCAAAAACAACAGTAATAACAACAACGACACCAAGAACAGCAAAAAACAGCCACCAAAATACTAGATCAACACCACCACCACCAACAATAACAACAAAAACAACAACAACGACAACAACGAAAACAACAACAACTACAATTATAACAACTACAATAATAACAACAACAACAACAACAACAACAACAACATTGGCGCCGGCGAAAACAACAACGAGCCCTTCAACTAGTGAGTCAGCCTTCATCGACAAAGTAGAGAATCTTTGTTTGACATATCTCGATGGTAGTTCAAACCTGCTGACCTGTCTATTCGTCAGTGGTCAGCGATAAACGCTGCTGTCGGTAATGTCAACCGTCGGCCATCTGCTATCTAGGAAATTCTTCATCTTAAGGACAGAATGGAAGAGAGAGATAGGGAGAACCCTTCATTTTAAGGACATGGTGGAAGATGGTGGAAGAGTGAGAGAGAGAGAGAGAGAGAGGAATAGAGAAGCCCATGGAGAAGTCGAGTAACCCAAGGACAAATAGAGAAAGCCAGAGCAAAATAATTAGGCCCGGAGAGAGCGACCCAGAGCAAAATAAGAGGCCCAGACGAAGAGGTAGACAGATGGAGGGCAGTTATAAGCGATCGCTACTCTGGTGGTCCATGACGCGTTCGGGCCGTTAATTTTGACGGCTCTGACTGTTGGTGTCGCTGCCACTGTCACTGCAGTCAAGGCAGCAGCTTATTTCGACTCTAGACAAGGTTCGCCGGCTAGGAAATGGAAACGACAATCGAAGTCGTGTCGTAATGGTGGTCGTTGAAGTGTTAGATCTGCAGATAAACCAACACAACTTGCCGTCTGCCACACGTTCGTTGTGGCCGGACCCAGGCATCGCCAGGAAATCGGCGTCGTCTTGGCCGAACCGTCCAACCACCGATGCAGTCATCAAGCAATCATCTCGAAACAAATACGTGCGGCCATTAAGCGTAGAATCCGATTAGTTAGCCTGGTCAAGCAAAATAAAAAGCAAGAAATTATGATAAAATTATAATTACAAAAAAAAACTATAAAGGGCTTAAGAGCGTTCTATCTAACTGTATTATCGGACAGACGCTGGACGCACAGTTGCTGCAACAAGAGCAACAACAACAACAACAAATGGCAGCAACGACAACAGCAAGTAACAGCAACAGCAATAAGCACAACAGCAACAAATGACTGCCACAACAACAAAGACAACAGAAGAGTACACAACAACAACAACAGCAAACACAACAACCACAACAACAACATCGGCGGATTAGCTGCTGATGTAGAGTCATCGGCGGTTGAATTATGACGAGATCACGGGCAAGAGCGACTGCGGCTCGCTGTCTGTTTCCTTGATGACTGATGCACGCACGTAGACCGCGCGTCTGGGTGGTACTCTAGTGGTCGCGCCGTGATATCGGTTACGGCGGCGCCGTAACAGTGGTAAAGAAGTCGCTTAGCTTCGTTGGTCCAAGCGAACATCGCTAGCGCGGTCTCGGTCGACGCGACGCGACCCCGCCCGCTCTCGCCCGTCACTCAATCACGCTCGAGGTGAGGTGTTGCAGGAAGAGAAGTTAGAGAATAACCCTACCGTTCGATTTCGGCCTCTCAGTCTCAGCAACCTCGGAGCTTGCTGAGTTTTGCTATTATCGTGGAACAACAGACTCTTTGCGTTCTTTCTCACTCTATCTCTCTAGTCACTTCTCTCTGGACTCGGCCGGGTCTACGAGGGCGATTTCGTGGTCGGGCAGTCATCTCGACCTCGTTATCAACTCCTCGAAGTCGCCATTGCCATGATAGTTGAATTCGTCCGTGTCATGATTGCTGAGCTCACTATCGTCGTTATAGTTGAAGTTGTTGTTGCTGTTGTTGTTGATGTTGATGTCGTCGTCATGGCCGTAGACATCGCCGTCACAGCGAAATGCAACAGCTGGAACGATACCGCGCTCGCTTAACCAATAATGGTCAACTCGATGACAATCGTAAGCACTGCAACAAATGAAGGAACAGAAAGACGAGCTCTGTAAAATGAAGGACAAACAAAGCAGGCAAAAAACAAAGTGTCAATGCATACAAACTCACATATATGTACGCATCCCCCCCCCCCGTCCACATACACAAAGACACAGACAAATACCTCGCTCACTCCACATATACTGCTACTGGGCAAAGAATCATCGCTGTAGAGGATAGACGGAGGAGACGAGAGAAAGATGTGTGTATATGCCTCTCGTGTTTTTTGCTGCTGCTGCTTGGTAATAATGATCACGTTTGTATGTGTGTCTTTATATGTGGGCTCGTGTGTGTGATTGCTCGCTGCGTATACACACCTTCAATTGAAGGTCGATCTACTGCCGTCTGCCTTGGCAAGCTATTAACCGTTTAGACAAGTCGTTGTTGTTGTTGTTGTTGTTGTTGTTGTTGCTGTTGCTGTTGTTGTTGTTGCTGTTGTTGCTGTTGCCGCCGCGGCCGCCACTGCCGAGGTTCGTCACGGCGGTAATGGTACTGGCGATGAAGCTAGTGCGGCGTCCTTGCAATGACTATGGTCATCATGACATCAGGTTCCAGTCGGGACACGTGAAGCCTTCAACGACGATGGCTCATATTTGCTGAGTTTGCTAGTTCAAGTTCAACTGCGGCCTGATTAGAAGGCGGTCCGGCTATACTAGTTGTTGCTGCGGCTACTGTTGTTGTTGCTGTTGCTGTTGTTGTTGTTGTTGTTGTTGCTGCTGCTACTGCTGCTGCTGCTGTTATTGTTGTTGTAATCATTCATCCTTGACGCACCGACAAAACGATACAGCCGAGACGCAAAGCAGCAACTAATGAGAGCGGTGCAACAGAGTAGTCTCGAACGAAATCCCGTTGTCTCTGCAACAGCTTCAAAGGCGCGCAATAATTAAGCGGAGGTTACTTAAGAAGGCCGTGTGGCGACAACCCATCTCCATTGAGCAGCCGACCATCAGCCAGATGAGCGGTCGGTCTCTTGGTCCCTGGTTAGCATAAGAGCGATATATGTGGTATATAGTTCGTCGCCTTAGTGCCGTATATCGGCTGTTACAAACGGGACAATGACAAAGATGCACCGCGTCCCTGGCAGCAGTAGCAGCAGCAGCAGCGGCGGCGTCCGTAACGGTGAATTAGATACATGACATGAGAAAAGCCTAGCCCCGCTAGGCTGCTAGGCCGAGCCTTAAGCCATGGGTTCTGCTGCTGCTGCCGCTGCCGCCGCTGTGCGCCCCTGTGCTACGGGCCCATATTTGGAAGTTGCTTAGTGAGGCGGGAAATGCCACAACATTATTATCACCTCTCTTTCAGCCTTGAGCCGCCTCGCTGCTAGACGCTAGCCCGCTCATGTACTCACTCCTCTCGTATACAAAGTCACACTTCAGCCAGCTAACGAAGCGTCCACCGCTAATGTTCTCGTCGTTCTCCACTAGACATAATAAGTCTGTCCTCGTCTAGTGATCATTGCAGCAGTAATCGTGCTACTGCTACTACGACTAGTTGAAATATAATCTAGCCCCGAGAGCAAGGTCTTCTCTTGATTGCCTCTGAGTTCGTGCTCGATTTTTTTTTTCGTTCTTTTTTAACGAACCTACCACACTCCATTATGTGCGACAATCGTATTATTGGCATGTATCTCATTATTAGGCGTTCTAGCCTGGGTACTGGCCTAGCCTGGCAACACCATGCACTAAAATGGTTGCAAAAGCCGAAAATATCAAATTTCTATACTCTTCTATTTAGCTTTATCTGTTGGAGAACGATTGTTGATATTACGGACGCCAATTGCGGCTAAGCGTTGATACTACGGACGACAGATTACGCAGTGGTAGGTAGCTACCTGAATACGAGGTAAAATAAAGTACCAGTCCACTGCAAACTCTATTCTACAAATGAGCCTTTTTCTATTTAAAACAATTTTATTGAAACCAAAACTGTTTACGATTACCCAACTCGCAAATTGTGTCGATAACTAAGTCTCAATCGTAGCTCCGGCTGAAACGAAGCCGGCGGCAAAAACTAGCAAAACTCTGGAAATAATTGCGTATTTAGCAACAAAGCCAGTACATCTGGCGGCGTCAGAAGCCGAATGGAAATCATTATCTCAAGGCGCAAAAGCGCACATAAGCATGCTCCAGTGGGACGGTCAAACATCTTGGCACGCTAAAGAAACGACCCTTTCAAATCCTTTCAAAAGCAAATAAGGGTGCTGAACACAATTGAAAGAAAAGTGACACTTCGTTAATCAGATACCTTAAGTAGTAAAAAAAGCCACCTAAATACGAAATTAACACGACCCCTAACCGACTAACAAAAGTGAACCAAGAACAATCTCGTAGCAAAACCCAGCTGCGGAGAACAGAAGGCGACCCGGCGCGCACTATGCCACGTAGAGAGGCACAGAATGTGATTCAATAGACAGTGTCGAACATGACGCGTTCCCCATTAGGCTCCAGACATTTGATAATATGATAATATGTTTAACTGTAACTAGATTAATTATTAATTGCAAAAATACATTTAATAAGCAGAAATATTTCACATATTATTGTGGATTTGATATTAATAATATCGCACAATTTAAATTTTCATTATGATTTTTAAAATTGCAATAATAGTTATTTTTCAGGGCTAGTTGCAATAATATTTATTATCTTTGACATTTAAATTATTTAATTATTCTAGGTGACAATTTTAAATGATGTGAAGACTCTCCTTAATGAAGTAAATCGATAAACATTTAAAATATAATTAAATCTATCCTGCAAATAAAAAATGATTTCAAAATATTTATTTAAAATATATTGTTTTATTTACATTATATTAAATGTGACTCTCAATTTCGGCCTACAAATATTTTTTTTAAATAAAACATTTAAATAAAGAACTTCTATATTTATCTATTCTTCTAATTATTTTATATTAATTTAATCATTAACCTTTTTTAGTAAACACCGAAGAGATTTTTCATTGTTAATGCAAATGATGCATTACATGCTTGTTAAATTACTTTTTATTAGTCTGCCAGGAAGAGAAGACTATAGCACAGGATCTTACATTTAGTGTCAAAAGTGGCAAAAGGCTTGAGTTGACATTTTAGACGAACAAGGGTCATTCCAAAATTTTCATCGAAAATCAACTATTATGAGAGCCTTCGCGCCATGCGGGCCTTGAGTGAGATTTTAAACTTCTTTACTTTTCCGGTAAAGTACGGCATTGAGACGACGTATGCGACTGCTAAAGATGCAAAACCAGATTTCTACATAGCAGACCGGACGAGCACCTTATGTAAGGACTAATGGGTTTAGAATAAATTAAAACAGTAAAACGAGCTCTTGGTAATCCTCGTATTTTGATAGGTTTCTTGGCCGTCGAATGTTTCGTTGCCTTGTGTATATGCCAATTTTACTTGTTCTATATAGGCCAGTTCCGCTTGTGTTTTGGCCAGTCGTCTTTATTAAATGTAATTTGCTGCAAAATGAGTGTAGGGGTGTTCCTACCGGCACGACCAAAATGGTCAATCAAATATAAGTTTCCATTTAGACACAGGCATAAAAGCAAGCATATTTGATTATATTCTACTTGGGATGATTGTTTTGAAAGGTTGTTTCGCCCCGAGATCAAAAGAGCGACGTACATAGCCAGAGTCACCGACCAGCATCTCCACTACACTGCCTAATAACGACCAGGACCTCTAAGTCTGGCATGATTGCTTTTATTTTTCGTGTTATGCTCTCTCTCTCTCTCTCTTGTCCTTTCGTTCGAAAACTCTACAGCATACTAACCTCTACTTATTCTAAGAGCTTTTATTCTGGCTTTACTACTCCAGTACCTTACGTTATGTGAGGTCGTATTATGTAGAACCGTTGTGTTGTAGTAGCCAAATTTCTCGGAGCTAAGCAATCGAGTGAGTCAGCTTGGTTCTTTACAAAACCTTGCAAGCTATCTGCTAATGTTTCCGCTAGGCCGGTAAAATATATTTGCAAATTTATATATATATATATTCTACCATATGTAACATACAACATTACACGCTCAGTTCAATAAGTTTCAGGCCTATTTTTTGGCGCGAGAAAAATGAGGTGATAGAAGGAGTTATATAAGTGTGCAACTCCACAGGCTGGATTCTTTTTTACTACCAGTATTTTCTGTCCCACTAGAGGGCATTCCAGTAAGTTTAAAGAGTGATTTTTGCGGGATTATTTTTTAACATGGCTAGATTTAACAAAAAGAGAACAACATACCGCCATTAGGTTTAGTTTATGATCCGGTATAACAGCGACTAAAACATACACGTTTCTGCTGTGGCCGTTTTAAAAGTTCAACTTGACGCAAAAAACGTATAGGAGTATGTGTTTTGATCGAGTATAACATAGTTCGTCGACAAAGAGACATTGGAAGACTAGCAGAGTCGCCTAAACGTCGGCAAGTGTGCGGTGATGGAGGTAAGTAATGGAACGAAAAAAAGTTGCAAATGGCCTTAATACATTTTGTTATGACCTCATTAAGTGATTTATTGCGAAGTAGTCGTTTTCGGAACGTTTCGGAACTGACTGCGAGTGTCAATTCACATGTACGCTTCGGGCAGGCGGCTTTTGCAAGGCAAGCAGTTAGGTAATAGGTCAAGTTGTACACCCGTAAAAACCTCCCTTTATACTTTTTTTATTCTTAGTAGTACACCTTACGTACTACAGCTACGGTTCGAACCGCAACGGACCCCTCAACCGTAAATGCGGCGTTCTATCGTTGCGTTCAAATTTCTACAAATATCTTTGCTGGATGGCTCTGTGTGTAAGCGTGCGTAGCTTCATCACACGGCCAGTGTGCCGATGCACGCGTTGATTATGTGCCATTTGCATATCACCTCGACAGCAGCAGATACCACGCTGACATCGCGGTTGTCTCTGTTATCGCTGTCGTCGTCGTCGTCGTTGTCATCGCCGTTCTCATCAGAGCAATAACGTATATCCCTCGCCACTACCTCGTCGTCTGCTCCGCATGGCTTCGTCAGGGGGTCTCTGCAGTCGGGAGTCTCTGCAGTGTGGGGGTCTCTGCAGTGTGGGGGTCTCTGCAGTCGGGGGGACTCTGCAGTCGGGGGCGTTTTTGCAGTCGGGGGACTCTGCAGTCGGGGGGACTTTGCAGTCGGGGGGACTCTGCAGTCGGGGGGACTCTGCAGTCGGGGGGAGTCTGCAGTCGAGGGCCTCTGCAGTGCTCGTAGGAGGGCAACAGTCTCGCCAGAAGAGCATTGAGGGGAGCGGTGTGGGTGTCGCTATCAGCGGAAAGGGTTCGTTGTAGGTCGTTGTGTCGTTGTCGCTACTGAATATGCGCTCATTTCCTGCGTCGCTCGAAGTAATCATATCGACGAACCAATCCTGTTATCCCGGGTCTATCTTGCGCTAGCTCGCTTACTCGCCCGGCCGCTGATGATTTGTGCTTCGCTCCACCTTTTCTCGTCGGATCCGTCGAACATCCGACAATTGACTGATGACTGAAGGCTGATCCTGATGGTGGTGTTGGCAATGATGACGTTGATGATGATCCCGATGATAATGTGGATGGTTGTAGTCGTAGTGGTGAAGGCAGCCGAAGGAGAATCGCCAGTCGCAGAAATAGTCGCTGCAGAAGAATGTTGTAGTCAGCGAAGTCCGCGCAGCGGCAGGAGGCAACAGCGACTTCCTCATCCCGCAGACCTAATTGAGCCTCTACTGGACAACAAGAGCTTTTTGGCGCCTGTCCTGCATCACTTAAGCACGGGGGCTGTACTGCAGAGTCGGCAGATCTGTTGTATGGCGCAATCAAGTCTCGTATTGCCGCACCTCGCCATCGACCGGCGACGATAGATGACATCATCCGCATTTTGTCTCCGGCTAGCGATCCTTATCAGCACGTGCTGTAACACGAAATTAGGCTTTTTTTTATTGTATTTGTAAAAAAACGTTTTTTAAGCAAATGCCACTACCCCCTAATTGAAGTGCTTCATATACTGCCACACACACACTATAGTAGTAGTAGTAGAACTTGCTCAAAAAACCTTTTTTTTGTTTTGGGACAGAAGGGGGCAGAAATGTCGTGTCAATCAGGAGTGAGAACGAAAAATCTTTCTTTGTCATACGAATGCGATTGGGCGAATATTACTCCATAAAGTGTGAAGAAGACGAACGGTCGATTGAGAAACAGAACATATTGGCCTGTTTGGTGAGAAAATCGGACTCATTTAGGTTAGGGAAAGCGATCTAGTCGGGTTACGGAAAGTTTGCAGAAATTAAAATTCTATAACATCATATGTCTTAGCATTTACGCACAATGCATTAAATGTTTGCCCTTAAGAGCATAAAATCAACACATTTAAGTGAATGCCCCCCCCCCCCCCCCCAATGTCGAACTTCCAATAGACATTCCGTGTTAGCAAAGAAGGAACGCTATCGACATGTGTACGATCTGTATCTGGTCGGTCGGTATGAGAAAAATGTGCATATATCCATATATGTTTATACCAGTGTACGCATAGCGGTGTGCCTAAGCGGTGTCCTGCGACTTAATTGTCATGAGTCGTGGGTTCGACATAGAATGGGTAGACGTTAAGGACTTGTATCTTGTGTAACACAGTAATTCCAAACTAGTTGTTGTTGCAACCGACTGAGGTGCATAGATTGACATAAAAAAAATATATATATATATACATCAAGGAACTGCGAGCAAAGGCCACGGCCGCGATTATGCTACTCGGAGACATTCGAGACGTGAATCTTGAAACAGCAATGCAAATATTCAGGATGAAAATTACCCCGATACTTCAGTACTGTCTTCCAGTAATTGTGCCGCACCTAACATTATATATATATATATATATATATGATTTTTTTACCACGAGTAAATAAGAGGGACGACAAGTCTGGCTGAATCCCTACTACGACCCCGACCGCAACTAACAGCTTCAGAACACAATCGAATTAGCCAAGTTTACGACGAGTAACGCGTTTCTCGTTGTTGGCCGAGTAGCGGCAATATTTTTCGGCTAGCACTTGTTAGACGTTTGGTTGTCGGCGCGACGATGCGTGGTGACCGCGGTATGACACGAGCTGCGTTCAGCTGCCTCCAATCTCTGCTTCGTTAGCGTGTCTGTCTATAGCAGCTCTGTCTGTCTTTCAGTCTGTCTGTCTGTGTAAGTCGCAGGTTGCTGTGCTGTGCCGCTGAGTGACCAAGAGACTCGGCCGCCCAATATGTGAGGAGTGAGGTTTCCCGCCAGGCAAAGTCGTTGCTTTGACAGCTGTCCTGGCCACGACGACGAAGACGACGACGACGACGACGACAAGAAAGATGACAACGGTGTCGGCTGGCCGGCAGCGGTCCTGACGGCATTCGGCAACAGCAGCAGCGGCTTTTGGGCTCAGTTCTTGTCCTGACAACGTCATACCATGACAGCGTCAGCGTCGCAGCAACAGCAGCAGCAGCAGCAGCGGTAGCAGCATCTGCCTGTATATCGGTGCGCGCACAAACGACCCTGTTATCGAGTCAACTGGTTAGGCAACAGGCAACAGACGACAACCAATCATCAGGAGAGGAGGGGGCTTTCACGAACCACGAACGCTGAGTTTTCTGCGGGACGCTGTCTCAAAACTCAGACGCTGAGCAACGAGAGCTGGCGGCGAGACAGTGGTTGCGCTCTTAAGGCACAAGTATTAGCAACAAGAACAAGAACAACAACAACAACAACAAGAACAAGAACAACAACAAGAACAACAACAAGAACAACAACAAGAACAACAACAACAACAACAACAACAACAACAACAACAACAACAACAACAACAACAACAACAACAACAACAACAACAACAACAACAACAACAACAACAACAACGTCGAGCCCGGTGGCGTGGTTCATTCGTCTACGCCTCACGACCGAAGGAGACACATGGGTGCTGCGCGGGTTCGAGCCCCACCGTTGCACATTTGTATTTATGGGGGTCTGTCTATGAAGCAATGCAAAAAGCAGTCCCATAGAATTATTATTATTATTATTATTATTATTGCATCAACCACCATAGATATACCCAGTGCGACGACGATAACAGCAGCAGCCGCCGTGTAGAGTTTGTACGACAAAACCTGAAATCTCGGAGACCAATCATGCATACCCGTTATGCTTCTCCTTCACCAGGAAAGTAGCTAAAAAGATGCCGATATCCTATTCGCTATAGCTGGTCGTCGCGGCTGCTACTACTACTGACGCTGTTTGTTGTTGTTGTTGTTGTTGTTACTGCTGTTACAATGCTAGGGGTCGCGCTATTACTGGCCAGCCTCTGGTTGTCGAGATAATCCAAGAAGGATACTCTAGTAGTACTTCTAATTGTGCCAGCGGTAGTACTCACAATCATCGGTCATAGTGTGATGATCCAATCGCTGTTGTTGGGCTGCTCAAGCTTCAAGCCCAGCTACCTCAACAAGGGTTACCTCAAAAACTGCATGCTCATGCAGAATGCATAGTTTGCGACTTCGATGTTGAATTCATGAGTCTGGTTAATGAAGTTGCAAAGACTTGTTGATTGGTGGCTCAATCGGCCGGCCGATTACAATCTCATCCGGCCATCGTGCACCTACTAAACTGAGCAGCGACTGGTCTTGCTTGGCGTATGTAAGTCCGCAACAACATAATGGCATTAGCCCACCTTAGGCACAGAAACTTGACGAGCCCATTTCGGTTACTATTCGTCCGTTTGCACCTGACGTTTTTTGACATCTTCATTTATCACGCCGTAGTATCTATGAAATTTTGCATTCGGTCGTCTCTTTAGATCCAGGTGGCTTAAAAATGTACCAGTGCACGCTGACACACGTGGTAGTGTACTAGGACATTGGATGCCCCTTTCAAACATGCCGAATAGCTCTATAATTCACTGTTATACGCCGTTTCGTGCTCACGCACTGTTCGAAACGTATGAAAACTTGGGATTACCCGGTTTAGAAGGGCTGACAGAGTGATACAGATTGCTCTTAACATACAAAAACGCGTACGTTCACAAACACAGCGTAACGAAGCTTAAAACGGCCACAAGAATGGGCAAAATAGCAGCAAGGGCGTTTCAGCCATTCTTAAGGAAAAACCATTCTTGACTTTTTAGACGTAAATGTAGCAAGCCTCTGCCGGTCCAAAGATCTCTGATTTTGCGTAGAAATACATAGAGCCAAATTCACTCGAAGTAAAATGCCTAAGCTGTCCAAAGCGGTCAACACGTTGAAACTTTATCCTAGCTCCAAGCAAGATAGATACAGACATGACTTGCTAGATTGAAGCCAAAACTAGGACGCTGCACTACAATATGTCAAAACAACATAACAAAGTGCTGGAACTCCTGTTTCGCATTAATTCCTGTCTTTAGATGTCCGGCGGCGGCATTCTTCCCACAGAGTCTTTTCATCACATCAACACAAACGCTTACATATTTATATATATTTAAGATATTAACATATAGTTTCTTTCTGCATTTAGGTGCATCGCAGAAACACAAAAGCGATAGAGATGATGAGTCCAAAGAACAGACAGGGATTTGAATTGAGCAAAAGTGAGTTCATGTTATGAGAAGTGTTATAGGGAAGCCAGACGCGACATCTGTGAGAACCTCGGTGGCGCTGTCGCTCTAGTATGAGACGCTTGAGACAGGAAAAAAGGCAAGATTTACAAAGTTGTCGCGATAAATATCTGCAAAGCTAGCAGCAACAGCGATATATATGGGCAATCATCGGCCATTAACATTAAGTGGACAACAATCAGTGGACCTTCTTTATAACATCCGTGCGTCTCCTATTCGGAAGTCTAGACGTTCGCGTCCGACACTTCTATATATATATGTATATATATATATATGCATATATATTTATATATGCATATATGCATATACACGTTTACCTCATACATTATATCTGCACCCTTGAAAAGGCCGGGAGGGAAGATGTCATGCGTCAGCTGGTGGCTTTTGGGCCGGCTGTGAGTGTGCGTATGCCGATATTCTGCACGGCGGTCGGAGAAAAGAAGCTTGGCTGTCGGCATCGGATGAAGGAAACTGAACTGAGTACGAGACGTGGCCTCCACCAGCCGAACCAAGGAAGAAGGTGGTTTATGCGACCGTGAAAGTGGGTTTCGGAGATTCTCTGGGCGGTCGGTTGGTTGGTCGGTCGGTCGGAGTCTCCCGACTGCTCGAAGGCTCAAGACAAGCAAGCCTCAAGCGGCGTTGGCAATGGCTTTGACAAAGCGTCTCCGCAGACCAGCTTTGCAGACAAAGCGTTGTCTAACTAACGCGCAGCCGCAGATAGCGGAAATGGCCAGCCGACAACCGATCATCTACGACAAGCGTTTCGAAACAACAAAAAAAAACAACGAAAGCAATAAGAGCACTTAATTGTCTCATATCGCATCGTATCGAGCAGTTGCCATTGAGGAATAAAGAGGCAACGTGCTCAACGGCTCAAGGCGTTTATACTGCAACGATTGCTATTATGTAGACGTCCTCCGCACCGGTGCTTGTTCGGCGCTCCCGCCTCGTCTTTATGTGATCTCGACGGCAGCCTTGCCTATACCGTGCTAGCTAAGGCAACAGCGAGCAGATAGTTTACTTTAAATATTTTTCTGAGAAAGCAAAAAAAAAACAGAAAACCGTTAAAAGGGCTGTCTAAGCATAAGTTGGCATATTGGCTCACAGATACGCATATTATGTGAATTGGTTACGGCGAAACGCGACAGTGCTTAGGTAGGTAGATAGGCCCTCTTCACGTATTATATTTAAACCATCTTCAAAAAATTAATCTTGCATATAATGTATGTCTAAATTATATTTTTATTCGACTTGAAGGTTGCGCGTATGCAATGCTACCGCACTTGCTTAGTCTGTGAGAGTCTGTATCCTTCGGAAGGGCTTAGTAGGCTTAAGACACCTTAGCTCACAAACGTTTTCGGGGCGCATTCGCCAAACCGCAATAGGTGGGTCTAACTAGCCTTACAAAGGCCAATATTTTTAGACGACCTGAAACGACACAGACGTCTATATATAAGTCCTATAAGTCGTTTTCTGAATTATAGGGGCTAAACTGCTAGGAATAGCATTCGCCGTCTATGGAGTCCAAGCTATGCCTGATAGAACCGATACACAATATGTTGCCATGCAGTGCGAGGTTTTCAATTACGCCTGATTAATTGAATCATCGCCAGAAATGTACTGTGCTACAGTAGCTTAGTCGTTCAAGAAAATAACCAGCAACAGCAACATATGCAAAATATACTAATTGCAGGATGTTTTTAGCATTTTAGTTACGGCGTAGTCTCTTTGGAGCTCTACAAACCTAGTTCAGCGGTGTTCTGACTTTTTAATCCCTTAACCAAAGTAGTCATTCTCGAGGCCTTCAAAATACGCACAAACCGCACAGCGTCTATGCTTCCACATGGGACGAAATTGTAATTCTCCGAGCCAGATCTTGAGATTTGGGATAAAGGAAAGCTACAAGAGGTCTCCTCTGGAGGCCAGGGCGGACGGAGTAGCAGATCGAAGCATAATTCGTGCAATTTTGCCATTGCGACGAAAAGTAAGAGGTGTGAGTCGAAGCTCGGTCATGGTGAAAGATTACTTTTTGCGCCAAGTCAACAGTCTTCGCCTTCTTCGGCGCGCATTAACCCGGCGCTGTTTTCTGCTTTAACTGCTGTTTCTAGTAGAGTGTACAATGGCGGATACAATTCTGACTTGCGCTTATTCAGCATAATCGTTTGCACTGGTGGGAAGTATTATTTTGGTCGATGATCAGCAATTGCGGCATCCAACCCTGCGTAAAGCTTTTGTATTTCTAACTGTTTATGCAAGATATTATGCACTCCATCTACCGAGATGCCTACGATGCAGTCTCACGGGCCCTCATCGGGCAATCTTCCTTCCATGACGACACCGTTTTAAGCCGTTTCCTGCGTGGTGACCTCAACTGAACGTAGACGCTGGGCGGACAACTGGTCTCATTTCTAGTTGAAGTGTGGCCACGCATAAATTAAACTAATTTGTGCTAATTAATTTTTTCTAATTTATGCTTACCAACGATAGTGAAGTAGAATCCCATACAGTTTGTCGAACTCGGCTTTGATTTGTCCAGCGGTCCACTTCTTAAAATTCTTTAAAAAGGCTTAATCACGGCACGTACCGTTTAAATTCCAGTAACTTATTGAACCAATTCCTCTTCAATCATTGGACCGATCTTCTACGTAATGCTCTTTCATATATATAGATATATATATATATATATATATATATATATATATATAAGTACTACTTGCATGTTCCTGGTATTTTTACGCTAGCAGCTGGCGTAATTACTAAAGGCGTTTAACGTAAAAAACGTTCAATGTCTCACTCAAACGTTAACAAATCTAATGAAGGTTCTAAACGACATTCATTTAACGTGCAGTTGTTTATGGTAGCCTACATGTTAACTACATCATTTCTTAGGTTGATGTAGATTTTCTCCGCGCACAAAAGCGGCGTTATATATATATATATATATATATATATATATATGGAATAGAATAGAAATACATCTGGAAGGAACAATATGGGCAGTTATAGGGATATACAGAGCTCCAAGAGCTTCAAAAGAGTACATAAAGTAATTGAGGAATATCGGGATAAGGGAGGGGTAATATGTCTGGGAGATTGGAATGCGCATATCGAACAGCTGGATGGACGAGAAGATAGAGCGGGCAGAAGACTGATACAACTGGCAGAATTCAGTGAGGCCCAAATTTTAAATTTGGACCCGCGTGTGGAAGGGAGATATACATACACGCAGGGATATAAAAAGTCATGCGTAGATTATGTACTGACGACGGGAAAAATAGCTTAATGGGTAGAGGAAATCAGGATAGATGAAAAGAAAACATACAAAGTTGGAAGTGATCATAATTGGGTAGAAGTGAGCGGAAGGAAAAGGAAGCCGAGGCGCGTAGTTGTAGAAAATAAATTTTTGGATAGACACAAATGAACGCAGAAAGTAGAATACATAAAACAGCTTCTAGTGGCAAATGGAGAAAGGCTAGTAGACGAGATGCATAAGAATATTAAAGACGCATATGACAATTGCTGTAAGATAGGGAAGGGAATTCAAAAGGGAGGAGAACGAGGATGGTGGAATGATCAAATAAATAAGGCAATCATGGAGCGGAAAAGATGACGTAAGGAGCATAGAAAAGTAATGGGAAAGGACGCAGACAAGGCAGAAGAGTATTGGGGAAATTACAAAGAAGCTAAGAACAAAGCTCAAATGTTAATACAAGATGCAATTAAAAATACAGACGAGAGGGAATTTAACAGGATTTTGGGGGCCCTCAAGGGCCAGCGAGCAAAGCGGTTTTGGGACTATATCAGACAGGAAAAAACAAGAACGGCAAATAACGTCCGAGATAGAACGTACACAACAGATAAAATAGGCACTGCGTTACAAACGCTATTTTTCACGACTAGCATGAACAGTGTAGAAAGAACAAGAACTAGCACGGAGATTACAACCACAGCAGATGAGATCGAAGGCGTGGTAAAGAAAATGAATCCAAAAACGACGTGTGGTCTTGACGGAATTTCGGTAGGGATTATCCAGGCGTTGGGACAAGAGTACGTGTATTATCTAACGAAGCAATTTAATAATATATTTAGAGGGGGCAGGATCCCGGAGGGTTGGCGCAAGGGAAGAGTTTCTCTTCTTCCCAAGGAGGGGGTAGATAATGACACTTTAAAAAATAGGCGACCAATCACAGTTACACCTATAGCGTATCGAATATTTATGCAGGTGTTTAAGAGTAGAGTGCAGAGTATTCTGGAGACAAATGAGAAAGTAGAAGAATGGCAGTGCGGATTTAGAAAAGGGTATAGGCTAGATGATCATCTTTTTTATTTAGTCAGGTTGTGGAAACATCGAGATTGCAGGCACAAGGATGTGTGGCAGGATTTTTAGATCTTAAAAAGCATATGATATGGTGGACAGAACAAAGTTGTATCAAATCATGTTAGAAGAGGGTTTGGAGAGATGCGAAGAAATTTACAGGAATAACACGGTAAGAATAATAATAGCAGCCGAACAATCTAGAGAGTTTATAGTTGCTAAGGGGGTCAGGCAAGACTGTCCGTTGTCATCGGTGATTTTTTTTATGTATATAGAGAGAATAGCGTGAGGGATTAATAGAACAGGTTTGGGATGGCAGATAGGGGAAAAGGGTGTATATATCAGGACACCCGTGCTGTTGTTTGCTGACGATATGGTAGTGTTAGGGCGGGGTACTAGCAAAGTTCAACAAATGTTGAATGCATGTGGGGAAGCAGCGGAGGAACTGAGCATGGCGTTTAATGAAAAAAGAGCACAGTTTTAGTATTTCATGGGACTAGGGGGGCAAAGAAGCTTGCAGTACAGGGAAAAGAATTAGATTATAAAAGTCAGTACAAGTATCTTGGGGTGACAATGACTACAGAGGATGATCATTTAGAGGAAGAAGAGATAATAAGGAGGAAGAAGGCTGAAAGAGGAAGAAATGCAGTAATGTGTAAGGGGCTCTGGGGGTTTAATAAATATAAAGTAACAAGGAATATATGGAACGCCATGTATGTGCCAGGATTGATCTTTGCTAAAGTCTCTCTGGTCCACAGCGCAGGGTTGAGAAAGAAGTTAGAAACAATATAAAGAGAGGTGATAAGATTTGCATTCGATCGCCGTTTTAATTTCGCCAGAGAATTTCTTGAGGGAGAACGCGGAATGTCACAATTTATACAAAGGGAAGTACAAAGTAAGCTTAGATTTAGTAGTAGGATTGAAAATGTCACAAATAAAAGATTGGTTAAACAGATGCAGCTGGTAAAGACGGCACTTAGGATTAAAACGAAGGGGGATCGCAGAGTAGAGTTTGCAGCTAGGAAGATTGGGTACAATTGTCAGCAATGCGCAAGAGCGAGGGTATCAGCGAAAATGGTGAAATTGAAGGAAAACAAGTCATATACAGACAAATGAAAATTGGCGATGGGCTCCAGATCAAGTTTGGCAACTATGTATAAAAAGGAATAGTGGGAAAGGGGCGGAGTAAAATGGGTATACAATAATTCAAGAGCGAGTGGGCTATTGGCAGATCCCACGGCAGGTATTTTGGATACAAGGATACATAGAGCTAAATATAAGGAGGGACAAAGTACAGCATGTCGAGCATGTGGGCTAGAGAATAAGTCAATAGAACATATTATTAAAGAATGTATAACCTTAGGGGGGAGCAGATATATAGAGCTGTCGGAGGCCCTAGCTCTAGGACCAAATGTTAGAAATGACCTGGTCGATATTACAAAGAAGAGGTTGTCACAATGGAAAGCAATGCTGCCGCTCTAAGCGCCCCTGATATAAAAGGGTGACATGTGTATTTAGGTTTACATGCCAAGCGAACAATAAATCAATCAATCATATATACATATAAATGTACCTTCGCTCAGACATATTACGAAACGCCAGTGACTTTCCAAGTCTGCTGCCTCTACACGTGGCTCAATATGACGTGTCGCGCTTGTAGATGAACGAAAAACGCTGTGTCATGGGGGGTTATGTCTTTGATGTGTTTTCGTCGGTTCATCGACCGTTTGGATCAGTCCTGGTATTTGCCGGGCACGCGTGCAATACGGCCTAAGCGCATATGACGCATATGTCGGGCCATGTCACGATAGACGCCGTTACACGTGCAACGTGCACTGTCGGCGAGAGAACGGTTGGCGTCACTGCAACGACCCCCTTCTCGGTATCGTCTCCCTCACATGATATCCGCTTGGCTTAGATTTTCTGGCCAAACAGACGACGCTCGCGCACTTAGCATTTAGATGCCTCCGATATTGCGTTCGTCGGACGGAATCGGACACGGAATATTGCCTAGGCTCGCATCGAATGGTCTTCGATGCGCGCACATCACGCGTCCCCAAGGTTACCGTTACAAAAGCACGTCACTACGTGCTCCCGTCGGCCAAATCTAGGCCGAATTCGTGTGCATACTGTGCACGTGTTTATGCGCATGTCCTTCTGGCCCACGTCCTTCAGGTACACACGCACAAGGCCAATGAGTTGGCAATTGCCTTTGGGACAGATATCTATCTATCTATACGTGGAGGCATACTAGAGGTCGCTACCTCGCTCGACCGGTGGACGCGTAACCTTGCGCTCGGCTGCCAATAGTCAACTATATAAGCGGACAATCTTTGCTCGGCGGCAATAGGCCACTTTCGCTGTGATTCGTGATCCTTTCTGTATATGGGGAAGGGTGGGGGGAGGGCGATGTCTGGGAGTGGGACAGACAGACAGGCTATCCTTCATGAAGGCAAGACGACAGAGATACAGCGACCTTGGAAATATACGTTCACTCTATATATAGCTCGTGCCCTGAAACAAATCCTATAGGGATGGCCTTTATTACCTAGAAGTTTTGTTACGCCTGTCTAGGAATAGAGGAATGGAAAGCTGACAGGTGTCATTGGGAGCGACTGGTCCTCTAAGAGCCCACGTGCACCACTACGCCATTGCTATAGATAGATACACTCTAGGCCGATGTCCCTGTGCATCAAACTAAAGCTAAACCATGCCAGCTATATTGGCTTTTACGTTTTATCGCTGACCTTAAATGGCATAGTTTATAGTATGGGTTAGATGGCCACGCGCTATCTCTTTTAGTTAGACGTATGTGCCCCCGTTTTTTTCTAATCATGGCCAATTATAATCCACCTTGGCATTTTCCTTGTTGGAAACCATGAAAACCAATTTAAGAGTGGCCGTTCTTTATCTTTAACCCACGATTTCCCGAATGCGCCACAGCAAAATAGCGATACTGGCAACAAAGTGTTCATGGACATCGTCGTTCTATAATACTACACATCTTTCAATTAAACTAATCGAATCACGACCCATGGTCATCTATCAGGGGCTGCCTTTCTAAAGATTAGCAGTGTATTTATTCGTAATTCGCGGCGAACGCCTCGAGACCGACGAAAAGTGAGAGGGTGATAGAGCGGGAACCAGTGTGACATTGTGGGTGGTAGATAGAACAAGCAGTTCAGTTGTAGTATCTTTCAAACTAGTCGAGTACACTCATCTTTTAAGCAGACTTTCTTTCGGGTACGGGCAAGTGGTCGGAGAGCACGCAAGGCTGCACGCAACTGAGCCTCGACTCATTTCTGATGGCGGCGGCTGACAACCGGTGGTTAGTCAGCGCTGACGTTATGGTTGTTGCTGGTTAGTGGCAGGCTACCCTCCGGCCGCAGGGGACCTGCCTAACCAGCGCCCGATGAACAACGATACTTGACGCGCAGGTGTCGTCGGCGTAGGCAGTGCCGAACAGGCGACAGAGGTGATTTGTCTTGCGTTGCACCAGAGTCTCCCGTTCTTCCTCGAACAGGTCCTCTACCTAGCACCGTGACCGTTTGGCCGATCCGTTCTAGTCAACGCCCGCGATCCTGTTTTGTACCATCATCTGGTGCGCGCTTACACATCAACCAAAGTCGTCGTTGACCCTTACGGCAAACAATAATAGGCCGGTTGACCTGTCTGCATGTCGACAGATAGATGTATAGAAATTTGCTGACCTGAGCGTACGTGATTTATATAGTAGTTCAAACCGCCACAGGCTGTCAAAAAGGCCACGTGTTTCTCCGTCCGACGTACAGACAGACAGATAAGCCAATTTCTAACCGAAGGTCAAACGAACACTTCGTTTGTGGGTGCATGTGTGTGTGTGTGTGGCTACCGCGTAGCAAATTTAGTGAAGTAAATTTCTACTTCCTCACTGGGCAAGGCTGAAAGCGGGCTGCTTGAGACAGTTAAAAAAATTGCGCTCAGAGACGTTGGCCCTACGCCAGTTGAACCAAGGACACGTAAGCTAAGTCTAAATGGAAAGACAATTTAACTAGGGGACTCAGATGGTTGGGTAACAAGAGAGCAGGCAATACCGGACAAAGTGCTACTATTCAAGGTGAAAGACAACAACATCCGCAGCAGCAGCAGCAACATTAGCAACAACGACAATAGCAGCAATTGCAAAGCAGCGACAGCACAGCGATAGTAGCAAGCATAACAACCAGGTAGAAGTTGTGGTCCTTCTTTTCTAAACAAGACGTCACGTCTCGGCTGGTCGAATTGTTTGAACTAGTCAGGACGTCAGGTCCAAAAAACGATGTATGCAAATGAAATATGAGGACAACTAACAGACGAGAATCGATTAGAACAGAGTAACATGACCTAGAAGTCGTACACACAGATTGAGAAACGTGTTTACAGAAAGGTGCGTATACATATATATATATGTATATATACGAGTATGTATATATATATATATATACATATATATATATTAATATATATATATATATATATATACATATATATATATATATATATATATATATATATATATATATATATATATATATATATATTAATATAGGCCTACACCGCATAAAGCATTGGCGGGCCGATTGAGGGACCGACCACAACGAAGCGGACGTAAAGCAGATCGCGGAACGGGTTCACAGAAAGTACGTACTACACATATATATATATATATATATATAATATATATATATATATATATATATATATATATATATATATATATATACATATATATACATATATATACATATATATACATATATATATATCCGTAGGCCCAAATTGCATAAACTATCGGCGGATTGATCATCGGCCAATGAAAAATCACAGCGAGCTGGCAGTAAAACGACCACTACCTCTCTCTGTAGGCAAGTACCCGGCTACCTCAGCCGGTAGAGCATGAAACTCTTTACCTGTCTGTAGGCGCATCGAAGACAGGTCGATTGATGTCGCTGACCGACCTCCCGACGTAAGCTCTGTGTGGTAGGCGAAGAACAGAGCGATCGAGCGAGCGAACAGAAGAGAAGAGCGCAGAGCCACGCACGATGAGGCACGATTGAGGCGCATCCATAAACACGACCTCAGCGAGCTGCCAGAAGCATCGGCGGCCTTTGCACTTTTTCGCCCGGTGGGACGGTCGCTGAAGTGTTCAAATTGTGTAAAATGCATGAATTGTATTGTAATTATGTACCATATTGCAATGCAATGTTAGCGAATGCAATGCGAAATAAACAATATATATATATATATATATATATATATATATAAACAGTACAGTTGTAGCAGCACCTGTCAGGACAGTGGTGGTCGCAGTCGAGGTGCTGGTTGTCGATGTGTGTTGTTTATATTGTGTCCCCACTCTATATAGTGGCCCACCACTAAAAGACATGCGAGCGCTGAGTACGACCCCCCCCCCCCCCGCCACTACGCTCACAGAGAGCGGCGAGGGGCGCTCACAGAGGGCGACGATAGCGATGTTTAACTCGGGCGATGGTTAACTCGAGTTTATTCGGACTGGCTAATTAGCTATGTTTCGATTGTAACAGCAGCACTCTAGTGACAGTGGTGGTGGTGGTGGTTATGCGTAACCGTGCGGCGACGTGACCACGGTAGCTGTTAAATACCGCGCATTACTTCTTGGCATCTAGCGTGAAGACTCGATCGTAGCAGTTCGAACTCGGGTATGGCCCGACCTATTTGTTGTGTTCGAGGAGTGTTTACGTAACGTATTCGACAAAAAATACATGAAACACTTTAGTTACGCTTAAGTTAATATAAACATGGGGTAGGGGGTCACACAAACCCACACATCGATCTGAAAAAGTCCGACCGTGTCTGGTAGAAATTATTGAGTCGGTTATTGATAGCAGTCGTTATCGTAATAGCGTGTGAGATCACATAACTCACGGTATATATATATATATATATATATATATACAAGAGCAACATATTACAACAACTACAATAGAAACTACAAAACTACACTAATAATAACTATATTTTTTCTTATGATAATTATTTATATCGCGTCGTTGCATATTGGAGCTTCTATTCTGATAGCGGCAGCCACGCGGAGAGTGGTTTGGTCTAGCATGGTTCCTAGTTGTAGAGATGGCAGAACTTTAAGCCAGCTTCCACTAAAAACATCTCGAGCGACTCTAAAAACCGGCTTTTCACGGCGCTCAAGCAGTCATGGATATATCTCACTACCTTTCTGCTGATAAATTCGTCTAGGTTGCACTCATACCGGAGCTCTTCAAAAGAGTCGGGGCGCAGCTTCAAATTGACTTTGCACTCAGCTTCCGTCGTATAATTATAAAGCACGTTACC
This sequence comes from Dermanyssus gallinae, assembly GCA_003439945.1. Classification (NCBI taxonomy): domain Eukaryota; kingdom Metazoa; phylum Arthropoda; class Arachnida; order Mesostigmata; family Dermanyssidae; genus Dermanyssus; species Dermanyssus gallinae. The sequence goes on along the minus strand of QVRM01004527.1, from coordinate 178,484 downwards.
GCTTGGCTTACCGATTCTGACAAAGGACTAAACTGGTTCAGAAAAGCGGCGTAACAAACTCGAGCCAGATCTAACGCAGACCTGAAGCCAGGGCCACTGTCTCTGATAGTTTAACTTGCTATCTTCCATATCTCGCCGTTCAGCTTGATGTTTAGCACCTTGCCTATGATCTAGTGGAAGTATCATGTGCTTCAGTTTTATCTGGGTAGAGATCTGCCTGTGCACTACGAAGTATGTAGTTTAAGCGGAGCGATAGGGATGTATCTCCACCGACACATTGTCACTTGTAGATGTATTTCCTTGAAATAAGGTGTAACATCTTCTATACAAGTTTTTTGATCGTTTAGTACTTGAGGGATCGTTCCATGCTTAATAGGTATCCTAGTAGACCCACACCGCCCTTGTCTAGTCGTTTTGCTGAAGATAGAATCCCCATGATCGTGCATATTGCATGTGATCTGCCTTCTTGAGGTCCGCTAAAAGCAGTAACTTCGCATTTCTATGTGTCAAAGGATAGACCTCTATGTTGTTGTTGTTGCGTACGTTCGACGCTACAATATCTGCTGGCCCTCCAAGTATTTCGTCATCTAGGTACTAAACCTTGAACGGGCTTTACATTGGAGCAACTAGGCCTGCTATACCAAGACTGAGGAGCGCGGGTCCGAAACATGCTGTTCTACTTTCCGCAGAAGTAAATCTCTTCGGATTGTATTGAATGCAGGTGTTTGCCATGCAATGAGATCCAAACCGCTTTTCCTGGTTCAGACTCTAGAAAACTAAGTAGCTTATCGACTGGATCTTCTTTAGCCAATCGGACATAAGAGGTCTACATAAACCCAGTATCTTCATGAAGTCCTTGATCAATTGCGGCGTCTGTTGTTGTGTAGCATCTTTAAAAGGCTGGCACTTAAGTTCATTTCTGCGCATCCGTTTTGCTTTGTTTTCCTAGTTGGGATTATGGGTGTGGGAAGATGGCACACAACCGCCTTCCCATTTTTGCCTATAATAGGCTTGCTGAAAGTTCGTGTTACGCAACCATACGACTTACGCTCATTGGAGCTGTTTGATGACGGGAAACTTTCCGTATTCATTGCGAGAAAGTCTTTAATCAATATTGCCACATTCATGTTCCTGGTTAAGCACATCTTCAACCTGTCAGATTAACTTTTTATTGCATACTGCAGCCTTATGGCCCAACTTGTGCCACGAAAGGCACTGTAGAAGAGATCCTGCACATAGCGTAACTTGAAAGCGTTTACCTGCTATAAACGCATCCGGCATTGGAGCTCCAATAAATCGAAGTCGGACTCGTCCTGAGTTCTTCCATATTTTGACAACAATATTATTGGCAGTTCTTTTTTTTGTCGTTTTACTTCACCCACAAATTGCTTTTTCAGGGATTTCAGTATATCATCTTTTTGGTTTTGTGTGTTTACTCTGCTGATGCGTCCCCAGAACGCACTCGTATCGGTAAGCAAAACCACTGTTACTCCGCATACGCTTGTAAGTGCCCTAGCCGCCGTCTTATCATCTGGCTACGCGATCCGAATCGCAAGTTTGCCCTGTGTTGCGAAACGAGCATGCGCGCCAGGTCTAGTTGCTCTTATTACAGAGAAAATCTTCAGTAAACACAGTTTTTTTAGACCTTCAAGCTCATTTGTTCTCTGGCGATTTCCGGTCGCCCTTTATTGCTTTTATCGCCAACAGTCGGGCGACTATTTCTTTTGTACGAGCAGGAGCTCCTGTTGACGCTTCTCTGGCTGCTTTCTTCATGGCCGTTTTTATCAAGCGCATACAATTTTCTTTTTGATAAAAAGAAAGTCATAAGTTAGCGGAGCTCTTAACGTGTGCGTCCACCTCTGTCGGCATGCAACAGACGACGATAATCATTATGATTTGTTTTTGTCTTCTACGGCTTGACAAAGGTGGCCACACTCAGCTTGAGCTCTCGAAGTTTGCAAAAGAGCAAACTGTGTTTATCAAAAATTGCCAAAATAATTAACTAAGACGTCGCGAACATTTTCGTGCCAGCTAGGTGCGTTTTGGCGCTCAAACAGACCATACTAAACTGGAAAAGGTAATTGTAGCCGAAAAGCAACAATAACGTCAGGTGTTTCATTTTAACGCTAGCGGCCAGACATCTACCAGCCAGATGGGTGGTGGTCAACATACGGTTCTATTTGTAAGGCCGCCGTCACGACTGACAACGAGCATACCATGTGACTCTGCACGTTTGCCGCCGTTTCCGTCGACAACGTGCATACGACGTGAATCACCACGTTCACTGTCATTCAGAAGGTGCGTGCGAGCTGCTATGCAAAGTGCCAACCGTCAAGCAGGTTGTCGACGCAAGCACAGATAAACGTCAAACGGGCTCCTCGGAGAGATCGAATGTTGGACGGCCTAGTAATCAATAGCCAGGATGAAAAATGAGAGCAAAAGGCACCCAAAGAAGAAACTGATTCCAATCGGAGCCATGTCCCCACAAGAGCGACCGTGCAATTAAAGCCGCTCAAAGAAATGTAGCAAGTACCGCAGGTGCACGCGCCATTAATTAGCGTCAACATGCACGAGGCAAATACAACCAAGTTGATTTAGAGATACTTTCCGAGTGCCCCGAGCCCGCTGATGCGTTAACGAGTCTAAGTGTCATAAAAATGTACGCTGAAGTCAAAAAAACGATTCCTAGCGCTTACGTACGGATAACTGCTGTAGGTAAACTAGTTGTACATGTATTATAAACGTAACAGGTAAAATCCCTAAAGACGGTTAATTCTGTGTGTGAAGTGGACATAAGGCTTCTCCCCGACATGTCAATACTGTGGGGGCATATAGCGGGGTAAATCCGCAGTTCTCCGAAGAAGATTTGCTGAATGGTCTGCGCGAGCAGAGCGTGAGTGAAGTCCGTAGAAAGAAGTTCGCCGCGGCTAGTACAGACCAGAGCAAAGACATCATCAAAATGATGCAGCTGTCAAGTAGAATGAGGCTGAGATTTGATGGCAACCCAGTAGGTAGGATGACCATAATTGATAATTCAAGGTCACACTATGCTGCGATTCGTGCTTAAAATGCTTGTTTTGTCATAAGTTTGGACACAAAGCATCAGAATGCGGAACAAAGGGAGGCTCCAACACGTAGGAAGTGTGCGTGGCTCGGCCGCCCAATGTGGGAGCGCCGCAATAGGGCTTGTTGTGCTAATGGGGATGGTGCACATGCGGCTAGTGATGGGCAGTGTGGAGTCAAAAGAGTCTACACTAAAGCTGGGATACAAGACTTGTAGTCAAAATGTCCTCCCGTTTAACAGGGTTAGTCGAGGATTTTCCTCAACCTTCGCTAGCGTCAGACATAGGCGCGAATTCTTAACCAACAAGCGTAGAAACAAAGTTATATGGGGACGCAGTAAGACTTACCGCCCCACAGCCAATAACAGGTAGGAAAGGTAAGGTGCTATGCTACCTGCCTCCACCGAGCCACCCCAGAAGGGCTCACGTAAAACCAAAGCATGAGTTACCCAGGACTTCACAACCAAGGCCTAAATCATCGACTACGACATCACAAACCCCATAGTTTATAAAGAGCATCATTAAATTTTGATCCGCCTTATTTAGTTTAGGAATCTCCGAATTCGTGACCCGCATGAAAAGTCCACTAAATGTGTGGTATCTGAACGATGCTATACTAGGCGGCCTGGCAAACGTAGTGGCCTTTGACATACGCGACGTGCTACAGTTCGCAGAGGAGGGAGGCTTAACTCGTAATGCCTTTGAATGCTACGAACAGGATGAGACATACAAAACCATTGCAGACATTGGCGATGCCCTCACAGGTTACATTATACCTATGGAGATGCAGCCTTTTTTTGTTTTTTTTTTGTTCTGGGAGGTTTCGAGAATGCATGATGCACATGCGCCACTAGCAGCCTGCGTGACTAGTGTGAGACTCGCAAACCCACTAAACCCGGATTCCTCCCCACCCCCCCAGGCTCGGTATCACTTTGGCATTACTTTGAAGCCGTGGGAGAGGCGTCTCTGCCGTTCTCCTTCAATCAGTTCTATCCCTGACTATCATCCCGCATGTCTACCTGCGGTTGGATAGGGGGATGCCATTTTGTAGTCCGTCCTGTGAGGGTGCGTCGAGACCATGAGGTCCTGGCTGCCGAAGTCATTATATGGGCGACCACCTCCTTGATGGGTCGGCCTCTCACAGCGGTTGGTGTTGCGTCCCGTGCTTCCCTGAGAGCATCACACCGCAGAACAGTATGCTCTACATTGTCCGTTTCTCCAGAGTCGCACAGTACGCAGATATCGCTGATGGCCTTCTTGATCCTTGACATGTGGCTCTGGAACTGGCCGTGTCCGGTCAGAACCTGAGTCGTCCAGTAGGAAAGCTCCCCGTGTCGGCGGTCATTGGGAGATGCAGCCTAGGGACACCGAGGGTAAACTACATTCTACGCATGTCCCCTAAAGGTCAACACTGTAGTAGTCTGCAAGCATTTGACAAAGTGGCAAAGGAGATACTGAGTAAAGTTTTGAGCGTCGCTCCTAATGACAGATCCTGCAAAAGGGTCACACTTCCTCTTGGCGAAGGGGAGTTGGGACTATTGTACGTAGTAGAGCCTGCTTCGTTGTGCTACGCTGCTTCTCTCATAGAGTTCTCGGGGCTCGCGGAGACGTTGTTAGAACCGGAAAATGAATATAGAATGTCCGTGCTGTGCTTCGTCGAATGAGGGATGAAACTGAGCTGGCAACTAGGCAATCGATAGCCCTGGCCCCATGGAGCAGCACGCGGCAGCTAGACAATAGATAAGCTCTGGCCCCTGGGAGCAACACCCTGCGCAGCACATGTTTGACGGCTACAGGTGTCAAACGACTGCTCGCATTATCTTATATGACATCCAAGCTTCGACGGAGAGAGCGGTATGTATAGCCGCTCGTGACATCCTTAACAGTGGCTTTCTAAGCATACTTTTTTTTCCGCAGCTGGGCACCATGCTAGCCAACGCTCCTTCCGCATGGTGGCTGCCCTGAGCATTAGTGCTCACATATGTGAGCCATACGAGTGCAGGGCATGTGGCAAAACAGTGGTTAAGGACAGACTGCAACCTTTGAACTACACTAAGAGCCTAGGTAAGACTTCCAGACACGTGGAGACCAACGTCATCTTGAAGACGGCTCTTTGTAGAGCCGGTATACCAAGCACCCTAAAGGTGCCAGGTTTAGGCCCTGAAGAAGACAAAAACCCGACGGCTTCACCATCCCGCCACGGTCCATAAGCAAATGCCTGGTATGAGATGCTTCAACTGAATTGAAACAATTGAGTTATTAACCGGTAGGTAATAACTTGACTTGCGTGCTTGAAGAGCATGTTGAGAAACTTCGTCAGGATAATATTTGGGAAGACGACTAATGCTAATTGTATGCACAACTAATATTTTGTCTGTATAGAGGAAGACGTCTAATGCTAATTGTATGCACAACTACTATTTTGTCGTTGCCATACAGCTGCATATAGCAGTAACAACAACACCAACATTAGGCGGTTGGTGGCCGACTGATGCATATGACTCAGACGTGTGCATCCAAAAATTAAAAACATTTTTATGGAGGTTGTTTTTAATTCTAGACCATCCTCCGTCCCCTACGGGCTTGGAACTTAACCTGAGGCATATCTTCAATGCACCGAGAGCCGGACATGTTAAGATATCTAGGGTTTGTGTCTATCTAGGGTGTGCATCCTACCAGGCAGAAACATAACTTTCGTACGTCTTTGCGTACGTTTTTCTGTTTCTGTTTTTTAGACCACCTAGATAGAAAATCGATTTAATGTTTTTGTAATGTATTTCTTTATTGACAGATATTTGTACGAAACTAACTGGAATGAGTTGCCCACTCTTTGTGCGAATGTGAATGATACGTATGAATGTTGTAGACTGCTGTTCGTTTTTGAACGCGTTATTTTGCTGTTCCTTACAAATATTGAGGTTTAGAGAAACTCATTAAGCGCGATTCTATGGGCTGCAGATTTGTCTTACACGTCCTTAAAAACAAGCTAAAGAAAATGACTAAAAACATTTAACTCTAACTAGACATCAGGCGTTCTTGATGACGCTTTCTTTATGTCAATAGACAGCTGACAGGATCTAATTTTCTAATACCCTTAAGTTATCCTGCTGGGGCCGTCAATAGGCTGAGCTATCCGCCAAGCACGTTTGTATGCTCTAAAGTTTATAGGGCAGAGCAAAATCATTACTGATGCAAAACATATCGCATCATGATGGTAATTTTCATGAAGAATGAAACTGATACACTGCTGTCGATTCTCAAGCCGAATTATTGCCTTAGGGCAGAATAAATATTGCATTACGTTTTTAAATTATTTGCGTTGTTCCTGAACGAGCCCCTCGACCAAAATTCAAAAACCCTATAATTAAGGTGTTGTACGCGATTTTCTTAGATTCTGTACTATCATATCTAGAAATGCGTTAAATTCGAAATATAACATCGAAGACTACCCGTTTCGCCATGATATATACCGTGCGGCATATTTAATAGGACATAAGTTAAAACCCAAAAGAAACGCTTAATATTCTCTTAATGTTAGACGATATACTTGCCTTTCGTGGCATCTGTCAACATACACGCAACTTTTAAAGAGAACGACGCAAAACTAAGCTATATTTAAAATGTTCAAAACACGTTTTAATGCGAAAATCGTGTTGAATATGCTAATAATTTAAAGATTTACTGCGCAGTCTATTAGAGTAAATCTCAAACAACTTTACAATTTGCTCTTGCCGGCACGGCCTGGTGATCTATATATATATATATATATATATATATATACTGGTAATGACGCGCCCCTTTCTTTAGTCACGTGTGCGGTACTAAAATTGCACGGCGCACTTGAACATATAATTTACAACCAACCGCGGCCTCTCCCCGGTGTGCGTGTAACGTTTCGGAATTTCATCTTCAATAGATTTTTTAGAAGGCTATATATAGACGCTGTTCCTTTCCGTATTTTGCCTATGTAGGACTTTTCGGCTTGTCTACCTGTTTCAGGTGGGTTTTTTTACTTTGTTTGGAAATGTTGGATTTGTGTGTGAGCCCTTCTTAACAGCAGAATTCCTGTGACAGCGTGGAACAACCAAGCACACAACCCAAAATGCGCCACTGAAGTGTTTCATATTCTTTCTAATACGTTGCCTATACAATCTTGGCATGTTCAAACACAGGAATAGATTCCCACACCCGGGGTCGAACCTGCAATTAAATACACTAGGAACCAGGAAAATATTGCGATATATACTAGCTATTCGGGCTATGCCGTCACTAGCGCACTTGATTTTGATTGTATAAATCGTCGTATACTATTTTGCCTTGATTCACTCTAACAACCACTAATATGTTCATTCCCACACACATGTACTGATCTCCGATATAGGAACCGAGGCGCAGAGTATAGGTACGGCAGCGTATCATTTTTACATTTTATTATCATAATTTTACATTATAAACCACATCTGGTTATTGATGGAGGAACTATAGAAAAGGTTCTTGATGCGTCTGCGTATATACTCGTACTGTTCCCGCGGCATAATGGCTGATGCCTCCCTCTTCTACGAAACGCGCTTGGTTTCTAAGAAACGAGCTTGGTTTCTAAGAAACGAGCTTGGTTTCTAAGAAACGAGCTTGGTTTCTAAGAAACGAGCTTGGTTTCTACGAAACGCGCTTGGCTTCTACGAAACGCGCTTGGTTTCTAAGAGACGAGCTTGGTTTCTAAGAAACGAGCTTGGTTTCTACGAAACGCGCTTGGTTTCTACGAAACGAGCTTGGTTTCTAAAAAAACGAGCTTGGTTTCTAAGAAACGCCCAGATTACATCAGACTTACTTTAAAAGCCGTGCCTCACACATAGCATACTAATGTCGTGTTTGCTTGAAATGTGGCTTACTGAAAACGCGGTAATCCAAACTGTTGTAGCCTGTTTAGTTGTCTGGTAAATGCTATTTGCGTCGGCTATGTACAAGAATGCTCATATTTACTGGATAAGCTCTCGTACAACATATGTTTATGACTTATTGCAAATCATTGTACATGGCGGCAGGCAACGGCGTATTGGAACTGCTGGACTGTATTTAAATCAAGTCTGAGTCTGAATTGAAAACAAGCTTAGATAATAAGGTTACTAGGCGAACGCGCAAACTAGATTTTTGTCGCTAACACGGATGTACTTTATTGGGTTAGTTCTCTGCCTAATGGTGGCGGCCAGAGGATGCCGAGAGAGAGAAAGAACAGCGGCAGTGATGTAGATAAGAGTAGAAAGGGAGTGCTTATTACACCAACGTGTGTGTTTTTAAGAAGAGACACGGGTCCAGTTTGGCACCGAGGATAACAACAGTAATGTATTTTTCTTTTTAAATATTGCTTGACGGGCCCAGTATCTTGAGAAACACACTGGCGTAGTTGATATATATATATATATATATATATATTATTTGAAAGTATTTACATTTATTATACTCACTTATACATTATGTATTACTGTAATATTAATAAACCTATGAGCATGTTCACCCAAAAAATTATACTCCTGCAAGTAATAGAATAATGAATATTAATTTGCAATGATTTTTTATTCATATATATATAAATATGTATACCCTATATAATACCTAAGATATTTCCGAAACATGTCAAAAGTAATTGGCTGTTTTCTTAAATCTTTCGAAACTATATTGTTTAGCTTCCAGATGACATGTGAGCCGCCTAAGACTGTTGCAACACTTTTCAAACTAATGAGACCTGATATCACTTTCGAATATGCTTCGTACGTTACGTGAGACTAGCCATTTCACGATTTAACCGAGTCTTGGGCTTACACACACCACCTTGTCCTCAGTCGAAGCTATGCCTATTGGCAATATTGTGCACATCTTTTGCCAAAGGTTTTTTACCCAAAACAATACTGTCTTCCGGAGCGTCGTGATATAACGGTAGCGAACGATAGACGACGCATCAATACAGCTTTAAATACGGCATGAATTTGACCTACAAAATACGGATAAATGAAATTATACAGCAAGCCCAAACCCGTTATCGCGTAGGACCTGTGTTGCTTATCCTCTAGTTAAGTGGATAAAAGCTTGCGCCAAATGCCCAAGCAAAAAACGAGAAGGAGAGAAAGAAAGCCAAGTATGATTGATGCACTTCTTAAACAATGTACATGTATTTTTTTCAACAAAAAACAATTGAGGCTCAAACTGGTCAACAGTTACATTGCGCGCACAAGTCGGGAAGCTGGCGCAAGCGAACGTCTTGCTGAAAGTCGCAAATTGTCGAAATACAGGGAGCTCTCGCCGCAGTACATAATTCAGCCGATCGCCGTGGAAACGCTAGGGCCTATGGGTGAGGCGACCATCAAGTTCCTCAAGGAGCTTGGAAAGAGGGTAACTGCTGTGACAAAGGATGCGCGAGCCGGGGAGTACCTGGTGCAGCGTATCTCCATAGAAGTTCAACGTGGTAACGCAGTGGCGGTAGTGGGGTCGCTTCAATCGCCGGGGGAAGAACTGCCAGAAATGCCGTAGCAGTACCAACTATTATTTGACTATTAACATATGAAACGAGGCTCAATTAGGTATGTTTAATACAGTTCGAAGCTTTACAAGAATGTAGATGCAAGTCAGCATTGCTGGCGGCGTGGTCTAGGGGACTAGTCCGCTAATCATGGTTGTCATCTACCGAGGTGTCGCCGGTTTGATCCCTGTTGTTGATCGAATTTTCTTTGAGCGCTGCTCATTGAGAATAGATGATAAACCAAACCGCTGAGAGTCAGCGGCCATAATGCCACAAGGACTGTTGAGGAAACCCTAGATATCTTAACATGTCTGGCCCTCGGTGCATTGAAGATATACCTCAGGTTAAGTTCCAAACCCGTAGGGGGCGGAGGTGAACTAAAAACAACCTCCTTAAAAAATGCTTCTAATTCTAGCGTATAAGTGGTTGACAACAGAAATGTCTCGTTTTGCTCCGTATGCTAGAACAGTTGCCGGCTCTGAACGAAAGCATACATATGTTTATTAAGTATACACTTGTTATTCACAACAAGCTTGATTGTATTGAATAAATATACATACACTTGACTCCAACATTCGATGTGAGAATGACATGAATTCGAGATACGCACGTTTTTGCACGTATGTAGCTAGCGTCCATTATTCGCACACTTTCACGACACAATATGTACGCTACGGTTTTGCTTTGCACCTAGTCAAAGAAGCATTATTGTGGCGATGCAATACCACAACAAGTAAATAATTTATACATTTGTATATACATACATATGTGTGTTTGTGTGAACACACATATATATGATTTTTGTAGCCTTGGGCGACTCACGCACCGTTCTAATAAAAGCGTAAGTAAGCATAGATAAGGTGATGGCAGAGAAAAGTCTTTAACCAACAACACTAGAAATAAGTGGTTTTATTTATGCCTAGAACAACCCCCTCCCTGACGAACTTTGGAGAGGTAGCCCCGGTCGCATCGAGGTGAGGCACACAGGGGCCGGCGCTGAGTGTTTTTTTGTCTGCTATAGCACCTTTTTTATATAGTCAATTTATTCAGTTATCTAGAGTATGCACGCATTTCTTCACTTTGCTGGTGGAGCATAGTTCCTCATCCACGCGTTTGCACGCGATCGTCTCAGTTTTACTTCCTCAGAGTGCGCGAGATTGCCATTGCACTACCCCTTTGTACAGGGATTGTAAAACAGTTTAAAGGAAACTGCTGTATTGCAGCAGTTGCCTGCGGGAATTGCCCCGCCTTTTTGTCCCTGTTGCCCCCGACTATGCGCTTGCCAATATCAAGGAAATGTTGGTTCTGAGTCCAAGGCCCCCACGGGTTACGAACGTAAATACGCTGAAACTTGAGGCTCCAGAAGGCTCGCGTGTTTTCTACATTTAGCTGTTTTCACTCTTTCCTTAGTCTTAACTCGTTAATCACATACGCTAGATGTGAGGCACGCTGACCGATTTGCTAGAATGTCGGCCACTATCCGGCCTTTTCGGTGGGTAGTACGAAATAAGACTTTTGCCCTCCGGTCATTTTTTACTGTTAAGTACAAGCGGTTCCCTTGTGCACGGGATGAGTCGACCGTAGGCTTCGAGAAGGAGTATTGTTGATCATCTCACTAGATCAGAACTAGATTTGCAGTTTTGGAAATTTGGGTTAAATTCATTGTAGATCAGTATCATATGATCACAAAACACACGCTTATATATATAATACTTGAATATAATGTTTCAGCACTAATCGTGGCTAAATTATTGCTATAACTAAGCATCCAGTTTGCAAAATGGTCTGTGGTGGAATTGCAGTGACAGTACTGATGCCGCGGATACCAGCAGAAGAAAAATTTGCCGTAATGGTATCCATGACCATGCCAGCGGCTAATAAAAGTGTTCTTCCTGCCTAGCGCAGCTACCTACGAGCATTCAGCCTTCGACGCGAGGCTAGTTATAGATATCTGATATACCAGTAGTAGTAATAGTATCACGGAGGTCACAAGATGGCGATCTGTGTAGGTTCTGCAAACTGCATCACCGGTGGGTCGGGCTCGATGCTATTCCTACTCTCAACCTCTCTTTCTCTTCCCCCTTCCATCTCTGTCTCTCTTTCCCTAACTCTCTCTTCCTTTTTTCTATGGGGCGGGTTCCCGTTTATTGCTAGTTGGGAACTAAAGGTCATACGTAGCCGAAGGCCTTATACAGCTATGATGTCGTTGTAACAGCAGCATGCCGTCATGCGCCATTTTCGGTCGGTATCAACGGGGGCGGCGTTGTCGTCGTCGTCGTCGGGGGGTGGCCTACGCCGCAACATAGCAGGGCCGGAAACGGTAGCAGCAGCACCCCCACCACCACCAGCACCACCGCCGCCACCACCACCAGCTGGGGTAGCAACAGTATTCTGTCCAAGTAATAGAGGACGCAGTAGTAAACGAGGATATGACTATCGTGTGGCTGGTAACGTGGCGGGTACGTAAAAGCTCTGTGGTCTCTTCTCACAACTGTCCCTTCGTCTGTCCGCCCGTCCGTCCGTCTGACATATTAGACCGCATACAGTGAGAAAAGCATGCGACCGAACGGCGGCCCCGTAAGACTGTCGCCCTAATCCGCATCCTCGTTTTTCGTTTCGTTCGTGGTCAAGAGGATAGTCGTTGTAATGTTCGCCTTCGTCGTCGTTGTTGTCGCCGTTGTTGTTGTCGTTGTCGCCGTTGTCGTCGTTGTTGTTGTCGTTGTTGCCGTCGTCATCGTTGTTGTCGTCGTTATTGTCGTCGGCGGCCTTCGTCTGCCGAACGACCATGACCTTGACTCGACCTTGCTGACCTCGTGAATGCCATAACGGCCGAACGACGTAATAAAGAGCAGGGAATGACAGAAAGGAGACAACCGAGCTAGAGAGAGAAAGAGAGCATGTGTGTGAAAAAGAGAAAAAATGTCTTCCTCACTTCCACAAGAAACCGAGAAAGATAGGTAGGGACAACCACCGGAGAAGCATGAGCGGGCGACCGTAAACCGTCGTCTGCTAGCACACATTCCCTCGGGCAGTACTTTAAAGATTAACTTGCCGGGACAACACAAGCATCATGATCATCATCATCATCACCACCCTCCTCCTCCATCACCGCCACCACCACCAACGTCATCGTAATTGTCACCATTGCCATTCGAGTGTATCACATTAGACGCAGAACGCAGCTCTTTTGCTGTTCCGGGCCCACTCGCCTAAGCCCGTCAAAATCAGACGGCTCGTAGTAGCGTGATGTGAACTAGAGACGAGAAAATCCGCTTCGTGCGCTTACGCTTGAGGTTACGAGTTGAGCGCTGTCGTTTTGCAACGACGACGCTGAGAATGATTCTTGTCTGTTTTTTTTTTTTTTGTTATTTTGACGTACAGCGTCGTCGCCGTAGGATTATGAAGGATCATCTTCTTCTTGACATAATGGTTGCTTTGCTTTGAAAATGGTCTTAGGGCGTCTTGGATCCGAGAGGTACTTGTCTTTTGTTGATAGCTATTAAGTGGCCATCGCGAGTAAAGCTACTCGTCTTTTATGGAATGCGGCTGAACTAAAGTCTGCTTGCAGCGTGTCCAGCTTAATTGAAACGCACACACAACAACTTTGAGGTGCACATGAAAATATCAATTAACACCCATTGTTAGGTAGAGAAACGCAAATAATGCATTATCCGTTGTCCGTTACATCTGTGCAGCGCTTTGTTGCTCCTCAATATGTTGGCTATTGAATGAATGGCTGGACATCATGCGCTATGGCAGGTGTCGCGCTTTCTTGGCTCGTGAAAAGCTTCCTAATTATAGAGAAGATGGCAAATTCCATGAGCTGCAAACGCCATTGTTAAATGCCTGCCCTTAAATCTTGCATCCATCCAGACATTGCTTCTTAGTACTGCCGTACCATAGTACCACCTCCTTCATATCAATCCTATGGACCTTGATTTTTCAACTCCCTTTAAGGCTTTGTTTTATCCGAACCCCACTGTGTCTGTAGTTCATCTGGGTGTTCTTCTAGCACCAGCACTATGCTGTTCCTATAGAAAGGAAATTTAAATCCTATCCAATATGCGGAAATCGTTTACTTTTTTTTTAATATTATTTTTATCTTTACCTTATCATGTCAGATCAGCGGCACCCTTTAGGTATCAATGATTTTAGCTTAATGCACCCACCACGCCAACGGACAGCAATTGAGTGTTGTTTATTATCGCGGCTGGCATAAGAGCTTTTGTAAGACTCACCTGCACGTGTTTACGAAAGTTATTCAGAATGACGAGATGGCAAGCTACAGGTATGTTGATAAATTACAAGCGTTTGCATCATTCTTACAACCATTTGCTGCTATTATAGTCAATTACTACAATCTGCTTTAGTATGTTGGCCAATACTTTCAACATTTGTGCGGGCACCCCTCTTTTTTTATTTTTTTTTCTTCGCGGAATTTCGGTCAACAAAAATGCATATAAATAATTCCAGAGTCGTAACAACGTATTTCAAATCGCTTTCAGCTGTTTCAAATGCCAGCAGGCAAACATCTTGTGACAATTCGTTATCCATCATCATCATCGTATTGTAGTGCTTGTCATGTTGCTCCTCTGAGGTGGTTTTCCTTAAAGTGTTCTAGTTTTTCTGCTACAATTACCGAATATATTTAATACAAACGTCTCTATAGCTACCACCTCCTTCCATGATTTTCAGAAACACTTTCGTTCATTGTACGTTACGTGATCTCACGATCAAATTACCCTTGAAAAATTATTACGCGGCATGTATTTCTTTTGCTTTGCAAAGTAATTTTTCCTCCTCATACTACACCCCCGCCCCAAGTAAGCCAACCCGGTCCTCCCTATGAGTGCGCCAGTAAGCGGTATTCTTATTATATTACCAAAAGGTTTCAAAGCGCAAATTTATGTCGAAATCAGAACGTATTAAACTTCAAACTTATACATGTAGACGTACGTAAAAAATAAGTAGTAAGGATGTAAATCTTTTCAGGATATAAAAAAACTTCGGGAGATATTGAAAAATTACATTGCAGGTTGTTTTTGCAAAGGTAAAATTGTTTGTTTATTCGGCAATGCAAATCTGTAACAATAACGACAAGTATTTGATTATATTTAGCGATCCAATATCAGTGGCGGTTGTTTATCCTACACATAGCATTCACAGGTGGTAAGCGTGACCTTACAATTCGCCTAACATACTGCATAAATCAACTATACTACTAAATAAACCTGTGATTATTGGCAATTAGTGTCGCGACAGTCAAAGCTGGGATAAACAGACTGGCACTGAGTATATATAAAAATGCATTTGTCAAGTGCATTTTTATAGGGCGGTAGGAACAAAAGTCAAACATAACGCACACCCTTTGTACTGGGTAGCGTGGACCTCTCAACCCAACTAAAACCTGGTGGTCCCCCTAACCTAATTGACCGGATGATTTGTGGTCAGATTTCAGTGTATGTGGGGAGCCAGCAGTCCCAGTTTAAATTTTTAAACTGCTGCTGACGGTCCATGCGTTACCGCCTCTTTTCCGTTACATTTATCTTCTCTCTTTCATAATGACCTCCCCGCACTCGGAACCCACGTCCCAGCTTTGGCTACAGCTGAGCATTCCTAAGAATAGATCTCTCGTCGTACGATTCTGGACGTCTAGTCGCAATCGAGACGCCTTTTCTGCGAATACTCATTTGTGAATGTAATATATTAGCATAGGCATTCGCTTGGTCAGCTTGTTTGCCACTTGATGCATTTTAGCCGTTGCATGTTCAACGTGGGCTGTACAGCTCAAGTGTCTGTCAAGCACTACACCCAGGTATTCGGTTTACTTGTTTATCTGGATTATGCGGCCGCCCACACAAATATGCAGTTCCCGGAAGTGCTTTCTTCCAATAAGCAAGAGCGCCTCGCGCTTTTCAAATGCTAACATTATGTGGTAGGAACCCCGCGACACTTAGCTCATCTCTAGCATGCCCTTGTTCGCTAAGTTCTCCACCGCCTAGGTCGTAGCGCGGAATCTTATGGTGAAACTCGTGCAGTCATCGCGTACTCAGTGCTCTCGTAACTCACCTTTCGCTTATGGCAGGCATGTGACTATCAGCCGCCGAAGGTACGCTGCTACTCCCCTTTTCTCTACTGTAGCGCTAATAAACGCATTCTTCACAACCAGTAATACGAGCTCTGGGGCTTTCTGTTTCTCCTTCTCGGCCTTAGCGAGTATCTCCTTCCGTCTTAGCGAGTCCCTGATGACCTAGAGCGTGACCCCCCCCGCCCCCACCCCTTTACGGAATCCATGCTGGTTCTTTGAAAGTGAAACTTACTCTCCTCGATTGCGTCGTTAGGCCTACCCGCGATTATCGACTCTTGGCGGTCTTGGCAACTGTGTTAAAGATGCAGATGGATATATAGATTGAGGCCAGGTAATTCAAGCTACCACTAAGTATGGCTTTCTTCCCGGCTTTGCATTAAGGGCCAGGTGGGCCTTCTTCTGAATGTCTGGAAACCGTCCTCCTCTTAGTAGTGAGTTTACGACCGTTGTAAAAGCCTCTGGGCTTTCCTTTATTAGGTATTTTAACGCTTCCGGAGGTATGCTGTCGGGTACTGGGGCATTGCCTTCTGGCTTTTTTGCCGCTAGATGGATTTCCCGGAATGTTGCAGGTGGGATATTCGGTTTGTTCACTGCAGACGGGGTTCTGTATTCCTCCGTCTTCGTCCGAAAAGGGTGAGCCACAATGGGCTCTGTCAAATCTGGTAAGGTCGTAACTCTCGTGCCCAGTTGGCCCGTTACGATTTTGTAGGGCTTCTTCCACGATCCTACTCGATCTTCTTAATCAATTGATTCCATTAGCGAAGCTCAATCATTATGATGGTGGTTTTCAGAATCGAGCGCTTTATCTTGTATTCGAACCAGAGATCTATAAGGGCCTACTGGCCTCTGCGGACGACCGTGGCTACAGCCTTTGGGTTGTTCCTCACTAGAGGGTTCCGTTCAGTCAATCATCCTATCAGGAATTGACCCTTAGAGTTGGTCCAACTGCTTCCCCAAAACGATTTTAATAAAAAAAATTGTATTTTTTACAAGCATTAGACACTAACACTTTGTTAGCTCTTTTCACATACATCATACTCAATTACATTTATACACGCTTCAATTTTGATCTTTAGTTTGCTGGTGGTCGTGGAACTATTCGCGTACATTTTATTGTTCAAAAACCCTAAAGAAGAAGTCTCACAACGTTAAATCGCAAGATCCTGAAAATAAATGTCGCCGTAATGCGAAATTGCTCCTGCAAGACACTTAATCCTTTAAAAATCAATTGTCTCACCGGCTAAATGGCTTGTGGCACCATCTTATTAAAGCTAGAACTCGCATTGTTACCTCAAAATGTACCCAAAAACAATTAGGAATCATGCTGCGATAACGCCCACTACTTACAGTAGAGTAAAAAATAGGGTCTAATGATTCCTTTGGACCAGAGACCGCACCAGACTGTCACATCATGCACATGTAATGGCTGTTCGTGAATACGTTAGGGTTTTTGGTTGCCTAGATTCGACAGTTTTGTTTATTCAGACCTCCCCTTAGCTAGACATAGGCTTCGTCTATATATATATATATATATATATATATACATTCTTATCGGCATCGTACTTCATCATTTTGGAAGTCATATTGGCAAAATATAGTAGTTTCCGATGGACCGTAGGCTTAAGCTTTTGCTATATATATATATATCCTCTAGATATATATATATATATATATAGAGGATAATCTGGAATTTACACAACAAATGTTAATGTCTAGAATAACTCGGTGCAAGAGTCATTTTTTTCTAATGGAACGAGGGCTGGAAATATCCTATTTTGTAGTGAGAGCTAAATTACCAAAAATTATTGTATTGAGCGTTTTATTCTGACATATATTCACTAAATCTGCAATTGCAAGAGTCCAAGCCATCCTATCGACAAACCAATCGTGTTTGGAAGAAAACTTTGCACCTGGTTAATTGTATTCTACGTTAACTATCATATTCTGGCTTTCACGCTCAATGACTCATTTTCCTAAAGGCATTTCCACCCTTGTTTCATTGGAAAAAAATTTTTTTTGCTGAGTTGTACTAGACCTCAATCTCAGTTTGTTAAATGAATTCTGCAATATATATATATATATATATATATATGACAGCAGCCCAGATGTTGACGCAATTCAAAACAGCACACTGCAAGAATCTCAGACGCTTTGTGGTAGATAAAAGCTGAATTAACCTCTTAACCTTTACATTGTTCCTCCTTTCCTTATGCAGCCAGAATTCTTTCCAAAATATTTACTCACATTTCAGAAAATGAATCCGATATATATAAGCCATTAATTTTTCGATTTTAAATAGAAACTCCTACTACCAATAAAGTATGTTCGTTGAGAAGTCAGAGTGGTAGTATCAAAATCCGTGACACGGGTGTGGTTGCCCGACATAGGAGCATAACATGTGCAATTGCGAGACAAGAAGTCACCCTATACAAAAACTAAGGACCCCGTTGTGTTTGCGAGAAAATTTTTCGATGCTTTTTTTGAAGAACATATCACGCCGGCCAGAAGATGCCACAAGGTCGTTACGCAAAAAAATCGAAAAGAAATTAAGTTTTTTTTTATTAGCTTTCACGCCCAATATCTCAAAATCATAACCCTAATGCGTAAAATAAAAATCTACGGCGAATTGTGGTTGGAGAGTTATTAAGGTTTTTCGGCTGTCATGTCAAGATTGAATGCATGCATAAATTACCTCCTCCATCAGATAAATCACTCTAGGTAGTTTATGTATGCGCTCAATCTCGACACACCCGCCGACAAATCTTAATTAGTCCGCAATCACGGCTCGCATTGCAAGATTTTTGATACCAAAATTATCGTCATGGAATATCTTTGCTTGAATGCGCAATTAGTTTTAGCGCTCTGAATGTCTTTGTGGTATTGGGTGTGAACGCTAATAAAAAAAACTTCTTTTTTTTTTGCGAATTCTCTTCTAAACGACCATGTCGCATCTTCTGGCCGGCGTTATATGTTCTTTAGGAGAAGCAGAATTTTCTCGCGAACACGACGATCCGCCGAGTTTCTGTATACGAGTCACGGATTTTAGAAATATCACTCTCACTCCAAAACAAGACTTTTCAGGCACCGCATTCCATTGGAACAATTATTTGATTTAACGAACTCTACAATTTCTTATGTCGCGCTCGAAATCTTCCTGGAGGACCCTGTATAGACTATTTTATATTATGTTACGAGGCGATCTTCGCGTTAGGCAATACGTGCTTGCATGCAAGCGTCCAACATCTGAGTGTACAAAGAATACGCAAGCTTAGTGATGCGACTTTACTGATCAGAGTTGACACATAATGTGTTGTGTTGTAAAATTAACATCTGTATGAATGTATGCAGAAGCTGTGTGGTGAATACGTGCTAGCAGCGCGAGTACTAGTATTTTTGGCGCTCTTTGGCTTATGTCTGAATGAATATTTGATATTATTACTTTGGAGGGCATAAATAACTAGGCTATTTATTAGAAAAGCTGCTAAATGAAATATTAGGCAATTGTCACAAATGATCAATAACAACCCTAACAAGATTACACTCCTCCTCGCGTAGTTATCAGTGCAGTTAACGCAAAGTGGTCAGTAATTTCAAAATAGTGATAGTGCTATATTTAGTTAACATACACGAAAAGTGCTCTGAATTCAATTATTTCCTTCACGGCTTAGCGGCACTAATACGTGTTATATTTGTTGTGCACCATCTGTGTGAACGATTGCGTCGATCACATAGACGATATTGCTTCGTGAACACACGTGGGCTCGTGGCGCAACGGATAACGCGTCTGACTACGGATCAGAAGATTCCAGGTTCGAATCCTGGCGAGCTCGTTAATTTTTTTTAGTAATTTCTTTAATGTACTAACGTTCTTTTAATAGTAACGTTCTCCTTTAACGTTTAATTATTTTAATAATAATTAAAACAAATAATTTTTATTTTTATTATAAAATAATATGTATGTTGTTGTATGGCCTCGATCCAGGAAAACCTTCAAAGGTGGCTGAACTCAGTACACCGTTACGAATACCCCGTAACGGTGTACACGTTCACAAGGACCCAAATGTTATATCTCACTTTGAATTTTAAATAAAAATACTTGTTTCTATACATATAAAACAATTTGTTGTTTTTAATGAGATATATAAAAATAATTTACAAGCGCTATCAAGTGCTTATGCTTCGCCCAAACATAGAAGAAACTACATGAATCAAATTGCCTAAATGTATACAACAACAATATGTAAAGCAACCAACGTCTCCTCTACACATTTGTGGTAGTACAAGTCACAACAATATTGCATGCACTCCACTGATGTTAAGTGTCGACAGAGCTTCAAAGCCTGGAGTGGATCCGTTGGGGTCCGGTCATCCTCCGCATAACGGGGCCAAGCCCTAGCGGGTCAACTCAAACAATGTAAACTGACTCATAAAGGCAAAATGTTATACAAAATATTATTATTGCTATTATTATATATGCTACTATACGTGTGAAAAATATAATGAAATGATAGAAGTGCAAATATGTAGTTAGAATTGTTTAAGATGAGCAACTAATGCGAGTAATGGCTGACTCGCAATGATGGATCGATTAGTTAAAATAGTTATTGCTATCAGAACATTTACTGAGCTACATGTTCTTCACTCTTCTGCTTGCCGCTTTCATCGACTATAATCAACAGAAGTGCCATAATGCCATAGTTGTGATGTATGCATGTCACATAGTTGTCGCTCAGCTGGATCTAAAACTTTTTGAGCTGATCCTCAGCCAACATTTAACGTCCACGAGGCTGCTTTCTCATTGCTTCGTAAGACAGGCCTCATAAATACAATTGTGCTGCTATGGTGGGGCTCGAACCCGTGCCCCCGTGCATGTGTCACCTCCGCACGCAAATACACCACGCCACCGGGCTCGATAATAAAATTGCATAAATAGAAATGCTGTCCGGTTTGTCAAATTTAGACGAGAAGGTCGATTGGCTGCCAAATATGTTATTTGTTGCGGCCGCCAACCTTTGGAGCAGGGTTAACTCATTCCGGTATCTACGACCGACCGTTACGGCCCACATCGTCTAAACGTGCGCACAGCTCTAGTCTCTCCTTATGGAGAGGCGACTGTATTGACAGCACTGGCAGTCCTCTACCTCAAGATTGCATCAAGGCTGATATATGGACTTCACCGAGTATGGCGACATCTCACCCGGGCAAGCTTTGGTTTACTTGAAAGGTGTTTTGCAATGTACATGAGCAAGCGAGCACTTTGCTTGCATCAATGCGGTTCAATGCGGGCGTTGTATACCTCATGTCAGACTGCGCACCAGTTATTGAGATAACTCGATTGAAGTTGAAGACGCCGCGTGCAGTGCAATTTGAAAGCGTTCCATCAGAGTGGGAGAATAAAATTGAGATAAAAGTCCGACGGTCTTGTCTAAGTGCCTCTCACGTCTGGGATGGTCTCGCATGTGACAATCGCCTATATTAGAAGCATAATTTATTGCCTGGTCATCACCTGTCTGTTCGATTTCGAACTTTCACGAGGAGTACACAGAGAACATCTTGCGACTATGCCCGTGCGTTTTCATTTGTGTACGACGTATCGTGTGTCTGCCTGTCTTACGAAGCGATCTCTTGAATGGCATGCTACGAGAGCAGCTGACAACAGTATAAGTAGCAATCTTACATGCATACTCAATACGAATAAAATAAATGTGATAATTATTAGAGTACCTACTGATTACAACGTCGTCGTCGTTGCTGTGTCCAGCGTCATAAATATGGTGTTACTGACGATTAGTTGTCAGTCAAATGGCACTAATTAAATTGTCGCTAATTGCGTACGACAAAATCCTTAACTGGCGGGTCGGCAGGCAGATCCGTCCTATCCTAGTTATTCATTTGGTGTGTCGTCAATGCACCTTAGTTCGGCGCTTTCCTTCATCATCACGAGGTGTGTTAGACGAAGGTGGCATGTGAGGGCTTGGCGTGCCGTTGTGTGCTTTGGTGGCACGCCTTGGGTTCTAGGAACGAATATGGGCGTTAGCTAGTGGGTTACTAAATGAATAGTCCAACTATTCATTTAGTTGGACTACTGTCGTTGGTAGTTTCTGACTAATTTGACAATTCTTCATTGATACTGCTGTTTACTGATCGTCTATTTGCATACCCGGTTAAAATGTTGTTGTAGAACTGCAGGTTTAAACAGTCAAGTAGAGCATCACATTAAGGAAGCTACTCCGCCAAGCATATTCTGATTTCTTGATTTCGACAATGAAAATATGCGACTATCTGCATTCAATTTGTCGTGTTGATTTTTGTTGTTGATAAGTGTTATGGCAACTGTAATAATGGTAAATATGACACCACTATTACTGTGGTTACTTTTATTATATCTTCGCGACGTTTCTCGTACCTACCCTTATCTACCTTTTCCACTGCACGTTCGCTTAGCCGCGACAGTCGTGTGTCCACCTGAACTTGGCCAGACACAACAAAACGCACTGTTTAATACACAATTTAGTCAGCTGACTCTAGTGTCATACAATTGTTTGTAAACATATCATCACTGTAGTAATAGTAAATATGACATCACCGTTACTTTAGTTTTTTTTAAATTTTATTATTTACATGATACACAGTTTGATACACAGTTTAGTTAACTGATTTCAGCGTCACACAATCAGATACGTTTTTTGAAATTTTATTTTGAGTAAAAAGTATGAATTAGCAGGGCAGTTGTCTTAGATGCACCAGGGGCATCCGGTCAGCCTGATGCGATATCCGGCTGTCAGAGAAACACAGACACCACACATCAGTTGCTTATTACATCTTACTACATACATATCTTATTACATCGAAGCGCTGCAGATCATTTAAGATGGCTGCCGCGTTGCACAATAGGAAAGTGGTCTAAATTAAAAATAGCAAAAACCAATTTCTACTAATGGTAAGGTTATACACACTTGCAAACGTGGTTGCTTTTGTCTGACATTCAAAATTGAATATAGTTAAATACTTATTCGTCTCACGCAGTGCACAGTTCCCGACAATTTAAATTGACGAGACGCCGTCTGAATTTAAATTAAGGAAATAATGAAGACGCACATACATTTTAGGCAGCAATTTAACGTGGCTCTGTGTTTGTGTTACTTAGCGTTGCAAGTAAAATGTAAAGCTACAAGTTAGCGGTATGACTAGTCAAGTTACTACTATTCGACGGCCAGAATTGTACCAGAACCATATATTAAGCTGTATCATAGATATGCTTTTAGGAATCTGCCCTGCATGAAACGTTGCGTATTCGCATTTCCGTCTAAGTATTCCCGCCGGTGCACTTTATGGCCAACGCCATGATGCGTGGGACTACGTTGAGCTGGATGTGTAAGCGAATGGGTTACCATAAGCATCTTCCTTTGACCTTAGTGACTGATATTGTGGTTTGCGTCTCCGAAAACGGAAGCTATTTTTGTTTGCGCTTTCAACTACAATGGGGTACTGGGTGTGCTTTTTGGTCAAATTTCTTACGGGCATTCGGCACATGCGATATCTCTCTGAAAACAGCAAGTTAGGCAGCTACAAACCGGAACCGCACTCAGCTGTTCGCAAGTGATTTCTAGCCACTATGTTGCACCTATATATACAGGGTATTACAGGAAGATTTGATCAACGATATATGGAATTGTAGAGCTCGTTAAGGCAAATATTTTTTCCAATGGAACATGGTCTCTAAGAGGCCCTGTTTCGGAATGAGAGTTAAATTACTACAATTTGTGACATTGGTGTTTTTGCCCGACATAGGAGCATAGAATGTGCTGTTGCGAGACAACCAGGTTTCCTAGACAGAAGCTAATCACACCGCCGTGTTCGTGAAAAAATTCGAGTAACTCATAAGGCCGGTCAGAAGATGCTACATGGTCGCTTAGAAGAGAATTCGCCAAAATGAAGTTATTTTATTAACCTTTACGCCCAATCCCTCAAAATCATTACCTTACGACTACTTACAGCGCTCTAAACATATTCAGGCAAATGCGCATTTCATGACTAAACTTATGGCAATGCGAGCTGTGGTTGCGGAGTAATTACGATTTTTTGGTGGGATGTCCAGATTAAGTGCATAAGTGCACATGCACTTAATCTGGACATCCCACCAAAAAATCGTAATTACTCCGCAACCACAGCTCGCATTGCCTTAAGTTTGGTACCAAAAGGATCGTCATGAAATGCGCATTTGCCTGAATATGTTAGTTTGGAGCGCTGTAAGTAGTCGTAAGGTAATGATTTTGAGGTATTGGGCGTGAAGGTTAATAAAATAACTTCATTTTGGCGAATTCTCTTCTAAGCGACCATGTAGCATCTTCTGACCGGCCTTATGAGTTCTTCGAAAGAAGCAGAATTTTCTCACGAACACGGCGGTGTGTCTAGCTTCTGTCTAGGAAACCTGGTTGTCTCGTAACAGCACATTCTATGCTCCTATGTCGGGCAAAAACACCAATGTGACAAATTGTAGTAATTTAACTCTCATTCCGAAACAGGGCCTCTTAGAGACCATGTTCCATTGGAAAAAATATTTGCCTTAACGAGCTCTACAATTCCATATATCGTTGATCAAATATTCCTGTAGTATGGTGTTGCAGGAATATTTGAAGCGCGATATACAGAATTGTAGAGCTCGTTAAAGCAAATATTTTTTTCAATGGAACATGGTCTCTGAGAAGTCTTGTTTCGGATTGAGAGTGAAATTTCTACAATTTGTGACACTGCTGTTTTTGCCCGACATAGGAGCACAAAATGTGCTGTTGCGAGACAACCAGTCTTCCTAGACAGAAACTAAGCACACCATCGTTCGTGATAAAATTCTGCTCCATCTGAAGAATATGCAAGGCCGGTCAGAAGACGCGACATGGTCGCTTAGAAAAGAATTTGGCAAAAATAAAGTTCTTTATTAGCGTTCACGCCAAATACTTTAGAATCATAACCTTACAACCACTCACAGCGCTCAAAATGGACATATTCAGCCAATGCGCAATTTATGGCGATCATTTTGGTACCAAACATATGTCCATGCGAGCTGTGGTTGCGGAGTAATTACGATTTTTTGGAGGGCATGTCCAGATTAAGTGCATGTAAAATGACTGTGTGGCGACGTTCACTACCGCCGACGTGTCGCGCGACAGCCGCAGCGCGTCATTTTTCATGCACTTAACCTGGACATGCCCTCCGAAAAATCGTAATTACTCCGCAACCACAGCTCGCATTGACATATGTTTGGTACCAAAATGATCGTCATGAAATGCGCATTTGCTGAATATGTTAGCTTTGAACACGTGGGTGGTCGTAGGGTTATGATTCTAAAGTATTTGGCGTAAAAGTTAATAAAGAACTTCATTTTTGACGAATTCTCTTTTAAACGACCGTGTCGCATCTTCTAACCGGCCTTATACGCCCTTCGGAAGAAGCAGAATTTTCTCACGAACACGACAGCGTGTTTAGTTTCTGTATAGGAAAACTGGTTGTCTCGCAACAGCACACTTTATGCTCCTATGTCGGGCAAAAACACTAGTGCCACAAATTGTAGTAATTTCGCTCTCACTCCAAAAGAAGACTTCTCAGAGACCATGTTCCATTGGAAAAAATATTTGCTTTAACGAGCTCTACAATTCTGTATATCGCGGTTCAAATATTCCTGCAACACCCTGTATATATATATATATATATATATATACATACATACATATAAAGCTTTGCGGATCATTGGAGTTTAGCAAATTTATATCGCGTCTTCATAGCAACAAGTATGAAGAACACACTTGACGACCTTCACCTTTGCTATGAATACGGGAACAATGCGTGGTAGCAGCGTCGCTTACGCTTACACATACGTATACTGGCTTCTATGAGACCCTATCAACAACGAACAAAGTTGACTCACGGGCCGCGTACAACTAAAGTCAGACAGATTACCTTTCTGACTGTACGGAAATGATCTATGTCGTACAAGTATGCGAAGTTGTTGTTGTTACTGCTGCTGCTGCTATAAACGCAACGTGGGAGCCGTATGCAACATACGGGAAGGCGGTAGAGCCTTTTAGCGCAACAACGTAAACGCAATGGAAATTGGTTTGTACGTCCAGCATTTCGTCGACAACTTAGCAACCGGACACGCAAATAGGAAGCTGACAGCGCTTTAGTTGGTCATTTTTGCGAACATTTGGCACATTCTAACGTAAAGGTACAATAACGTAGCTAAGCATTCAACATGTACGAAACAATATATATATATATATATATATATATATAACACCTGGTTTAAATGCTTTATTCAAATGAAAATTTGTATAAAAATGTCAGCTTTTGTATGTGCCTATAGGAACATTTTTAAGGGACGTATTTGTTCAATGTAACCACTGTTTTTGTTTAAAACTCTTGCACTATGCGACTGAAATGAGCAAGTGTGCCGTCCTACCGGAGCACGTACTACTACTACCACCCATTAGACACAAAATGTACCTACAGTTCAACTACCGTTCGCAATACATGCAAATAAACTTCTTGTGTCACTGTTTTTCTATTTTGAAATAAAAGTATTACTGTTCCTTCATTAGACACCACACAGTCATTGTTTTGCCAATGGTTTTTGAGCTTGCGGTAAATATGCTTGTCAGACACGAATAGAACACGACCTGCTGCCTTGCGCGTGAAGGAACCCAGAAATACTCGACGCCGAGCTTATCGGCCTCAGAGGAAAACTATCTGACCTTTATTGTATAAGACCTGGGATCCTCGTGAACAGTTCGGCGAATAGTTCGCGATGGTACTAGTTCCGGAAGTTGTGTCACTGCTGAGTTACAGCCACGACAGAGGGTGGACACATCTTTCGGCAGCAAACTTTGCTCAGCTGGTAAAATGTTCTACTACATATATGTAGCGGGTTTCATAGCGAGGAGTTGTTTCGTCCACTTGCTCGTCGGTTACACTTTGACATCGATATTTCTTTTCGAGGTTTTCACGAGCCTTGTGTCTTATGTCGATACCGGTTTTGCTTGCAAGCTTGCGTTAAATAGTGGAATATAAACTGTCAGACGCCTCAGCGATCGCTGCAGTACATCTCAACGTGAGACGGACGGTTGCTTTAGATGAGGCGTAATTTGTTTTGCGCACTCATGGAAAATGCAACCGGGTGAAATAAATGAAATGTTCGCTTAATTCTGAAGTTTTATTATTGACAAGGTTTCCCCGCTGGGCTCAGCCTGTAGATCCAGATGAAGTTCCAACGAAGTTTCAGATCCGTAATATATATATATATGGAATAAGTTGTAAACAAAAATACCTAGTCTAATCTGTCAAGGCCAAGAGCTTAACAGGTTAGACTAGGTGTTTTTGAAGAATGACAGAATTACGTACTAGAATTAAATGTATGACGACCGTTTTTTTTGCAAAAATGCATATATATTTCCACACCAAAGAATGTTTTATAAAACAAAAAAAATCGATAAATATATATATATATATATCAGTCGGTAATTCTAAGTATTATAAAACATTAAGGCTTCTTTCGCACTAATCGTAAGTTTGTATCGCTATATCTGTTGCAACTGCTCAGGCAGGATCTCTACCGCCGATTAGAAATACATTTATCATACTGAATTAACACTACAATTCTGTTTATCAAAAATGCGTCGAATTGCAGAAAAGAGGGTGTAACTTGTAGTTCCAAAATGTGTTACGTGTTTTGTTCAGCCAAAAACGGTCGCAATACATTAAGTTCTAGTACGTAATACTTTTATTCCTCACAAATATGTAATTTAACTTGCTAAGCTCTTAGCTCTAAAAATGTCCTTTACAACTTCTTGTATAGCCTAATAAATGGGTATGGCTAGAGAGTCCGCTGAGTTTCTCTAGAGCCTGACGCACTCACGTAAATATGTGGTCGACAAGTGTATTTTTAGAAACGACATGTTTATTAGTACGGCACTGTCTTGCATTAGTACGACAGACACTATTCAACAAGTGTTGGATATGAATAGTATCGGTACGAGCCAGGTACTTGCGGTAAAGAGCTCAGTCAGGTGCGTAGTTTCAACCAAAATTTTCCATCATTATATTTACGCGCATACCGATTCCTGCCTTTCCAACCCTTGAAATAACTCTTCACGCTATAATTAAGTAAGCTATTGCAAAACACAAAGAAGGTGTCGCGTCTTCGCCGCTCGTATAACGACAGCTTTACATTAAAATTATTCTTATTAAGCGAGGACACGCAGTAATATACGCATTATTCTGAATGTGTATAAGCGCGATAGCAACATTGTTAATGTATTGAACGGAAACGTTTCAAAATTAAGCATCACAATTCGATCTCGAGTTTTACAAACTGTTCTCAATACGACTATTTTTCTTTTCCTAGCCAACGTCGAACGCTTTTTCGCAATCATGTTCAGTTTCTTGACGAGCGGCTCATTTATTCGCATTTGCATTTTGTAAATTTGGCCTATCCCCATTAAAGATAACCCCCACCCATATATATATATATATATATATATATATATATAAATAGATAGCCATTGCTTATTTTTCCCACACCAAAGGTAACGTGACAGCAACCGCTTACCGCCACCGTGGCGCACCAGCAACCCGCGGTAGCATACAGACAACGGCTAACGACAAGAGTTGCGATGGTAACTTTAGTGATAACGAGAATGCCCACGGCCACAACTTAATTACTCACCTAGCTAATAATAAACATTATAATTACAGTTCTAAAACTACTACTACTACTACTACTACAGCAACAGAAGCAGCAAAAAACAACACTAACTGCAGCAGCAGCGTCAACAAAGATAACGACGAAAACAACAAACAAAGCACATGTTTTCCTTCGTTGAATAATTTTTAAACGTTTGAAAAAGCATTACAGGATGGATTGCATTTGATTATTACAGATGTATTGTTTCGCTGTTCTTTAAAATCCTCCGAGTATAACAAACACTTTTTCCTTCGCCCCCACCCCCTCCTTCTCCACTTCCCTCCCTATAGAAACTATCTATCGCAGCGGAGGGGAGGCTGGTGGGTTACTGCCACATTGGTTATTCTATCTATCACGTCTCGGCCTCTCTCTCTCTCGCTTTCTCCCTCTCGCCCGAGAGAGAGAGGAAGGGGGGAGAAAAGGGGAGAGAAAGAGTGAGTGGTCTCGTTGTCGATTGTCGCAGAGTCGCATAGATCGAGTCGGGGATACGTTTTGGTTTTCGGCTTGTTTTTGGCCCCGCGCTCTTACGCTCGGTCGCAGTCCGCGTTGCGATTTAAGTGGCAGCTCTGTAGCGGTTAGACAGTCAATCGCTGAGTCCGTCAGCCAATCAGCCGGTGTCTCCTCGTCACCAGAACGACTCAGTGTCAGTTTGTGTGTTTGTCGCCCCGCCTGTCTGTCTGCGCCTGATATGTCTGATGGAGGTTTGTAGGTTAACCAGTGACTGAACCAACCACGGTAAGGTCCTGGATGCGGTATCGAGGCCGATCGATGCCAATGCAACCGTAACAGATCAGCACGTCGTAGACATTGAACAAAACAAAAAACAAAAACTGCAGCAGCAGTATTAGCAGATTTAGTAGTACCAAACAGTAGCATGGGCAGCAGCAGCAGCGGTATCAGCCAGAGTACGGCCCAGCCAGTATGTGCATGGGGATAGCCGATATCTGTACGGTTACGAGTCGCGTAGCGCAACGAACGGTGGCGACAAAAACAAACCGGGCAAACCGACCACCGGGTGACGCAAATTTGAACCACCCGCCGGGCTGGCTGGCTACTGTTATTCGGCGGCTTAGAGAACGGCGGCAAGTGGCTTGTCGAGAGACGGTCGCGTCTACCGCAGTAGCACCAACAGTGGGTCAGTAGACGCAAATAACAACGACAACAGCGGCAATAACAACAACAACAACAAAAACAAGAACGGCAACAACAACAACAACGCAACAACAAAACGAGAGAACAGCAACAAAAACAACCACGACAACGACAACAACAGCGGCGGCAATGAAAGCAACAACAACAACAACAGCAACGATAACAACAACAGCAACGATAACAACAACAACAACAGCAACAGCAACAACAACGTGATCATCCTCGTCGTTCGATGATTCAACGGCCCTGTTACGCACACCAAAGCTGGACGGTGATGAAATTGTGACGAGCGGGTGGGTCGGTCGGTCGGTCGTCTCGCAAACAGAGTCGGTCACCCACAGCCGCAGCTGTTAATGCTGTCGCGGTGGCAGCTTACTGACATCATCATTTCACGTTCGATAGAAACAGCCGAATAGCGGAAAACTCACGCGATAAACACAGCCAAGGCGGGAAGGGGGCTGTGCGCAAGGGAAACCCTTGTTGTAGTGGGTGGAAATGTAGAGCGACACAGTGAACCGGCCAGACAAGAGACGGTTGCCGCTGCCGCCGCCGACGACGACGACAACAACAACAGCGACGACAACAACAACAACAACAACAAGCTACTACAACAACAACAGCAACAACAACAACTACAACGACGACGACAAAAACAACGAAACGAAAATAAAGCTAGATATATGATAGGTCGAGTAGACACACTGGCTGTTTTTCCTATGCTGGTCGATCGTAGCTAGGTCGTACCCCCCCCCCCCCCCGTTCTACCGCCATCACTATAGATAGGCCAGTCGTCACTCTTGTCGTCATTGTTGTCGTCGTCGTCGTCGTCACTGTAGTCGTTGTGTCCGTCTTTAGCCGTGACAGACCGACGTTGTTGTTGTTTTTGCTTTTGTTGTTGAGTTGTCACGTTTTCCATTGGGCGGCGGGGGAAGATTTTAGCTTCGTTGTTTTGTAACCGCCGACAAGACGCACTCGCGGCTACTGAGAATTGTAAGGTAGTAGAGATGTTGTTGTTGTGGTTGTTGCTGCTGCTGCTGCTGCTGTTGTTGTTGTTGTTGTTGTTGTTGTTGTTGCTTTTGTTGTTGTTGTTGTTGTTGCTGTTGTTGTTAGTGTCATTGTTGTTGCTACTGTCTTTGTTGTTGCTGTTGTTGTTAGTGTCATTGTTGTTGCTACTGTCTTTGTTGTTGCTGTTACTTACGTCATAGTCATTGTCGCAGTTGTTGACGGCGTTGAACTCTTCGTTGCAATCATCGCGCTTGGTCAGCTATAGTTGTGGCCGAGCTGATGATCTAAACCTGTCGCGCCAGCAGGCAACACCCGCTAACGCCCACTCCCGGACTGCGCACTATCGCACCAGCAGCATATCGACCTGCTTTCGTCCCTATTATTTATCATCATCTTGTTCTTCTTTGTCTTTCTTGTTGTGCTTAGTTACTTTTTTGTTGTTGCTGTTGTTGTGATGAAGTACTGTAATTAATACTGTAAAGCGTCAAGTCACGTGTGCAAAGGTTTCGTCTCCTTTACTTCTTACTTACTTTTTTTTATATAATGGGGTTGGACGGTAATGCACCATCTCTTTTTATTGAGACATCTGTGCTCCCCGATCTTTTTTCGATCATGGTTGATTTTTAATCCACTCCGGCATTTGCCTTGTTTAAATTGGGAACCATGAAAACCAATTTAGGAGTGGCCGGTCTGGGTCTCAAACCCAGGCTTCCCGAATGCAAGGCAAAGACTTTGGCCACTAAGCCATCTTGCTCGGTTACTATTATGATATTTGTTATTTCTATCACTATTTCTTTTTAACTGACACCAACAGAAAATGAAAACAAAAGGAGAGAGATAGAGAACAAGAAAAACGTCCCACATACATCTTGTAATATACGAGAAATAAATACAAGGAAAATTATGGTGATGTGTGATCTTGCATCATACATCAATTCAATAGAAAATTATGAACAACAGTTACTACAACGCAGCTGTTATTAGAGGCAGAACTGTGCGTACATAATGCCTATATAAGAGAAGGTGCGTCGATTGAAGATATATATTAGATTGTGCAATAAGTTCGTAGCGCTTTTATCAACAAGTTTTATTTGAACCAAAACAATAATTATAATAATAAATTACTCATTATTATATTAATCGTTGCTGTTTACGACACCTCTCGACGAATTTGTTAATTCCGTTCCGCCAGAAATCCCCCGGTCTGGTGTCAAAGAAGTTGTTGAGCCAGTTTTTGAGGTCCACTTCATAGTTGAAAGTGACTCTCCTCATATGATTCGACACGAAGCAGAAAATGTGATAACCCGTTGACCCAATATAACTTTTAGAGTGCGGTTTGGACGGCTTGTGCATTACAGGGCCTGGCGTTGTCATGAAGCTGTACGGTTTGAACTTGTCGATCGGGTTTCTTCGGTCGAATAGCCTTTGTTAAGCGGTGCAGTAAGGCCATGCAAAGCTCTTTGTTGACCGTGGCGTTTTTTTTGAGCATTTCGCAATGCACCATACCTTCTCAGTCTCACCAAACGCAGATCAGAACCCTTTGTTGGGTGGAGATCCCGCTTGATTCTCGGCTTCTGCGTATCTCGTGGAGTCATTCCCTTTTTTTGCTTCATATTAACGTATAGGCATCATTTCTGACCACCCCCCTCAGTGACGATTCGGTACAGAAAACGTTGCTTAAGTCCGCTTGTGAGTCGGGCCCGGTAGCATAGTGCATTCGCCTGCGCCTCGCGACCGGAGGAAACACATAGGTGCGCGAGTTCGATTCCCAGCATTGCACGTTTGTATTTATGGGGGTCCGTCTATGAAGCAATGCGAGAAGCAGTCCCGTGAACGTTAAATCTTGGCTGATGTTCAGCCCAGGAAGTTATTGAGTTTTACTAAAAAAGAAGCATCCAAGCTCTAAGCATTTTTTAGTAAAACCAATTTCTTGAAACTGGTTGGAGATTGTTATCGCACTGGGTTTATTTTTTCGGTCAGTTTACGAGTTGTTTGGCTACCGTCCTTCTTGGTCGAAGTCAGAAGGTCTTCCGCTGCGAGGCATATCGTGTAGGTCAAAGTCGCCTTTTTTAACTTGGCAAATCAATTTTGTGTAGATTCGCCTAACACACCATCTCCGTACACGTCGCGAGTGTCCCGAGCTGCTTCGGCAGAATTTTGGCCTCGATAAAAGCGAAGACGAACAGGTGTCGAGCCAGTATTTGCCCTCTGGTTATTGGTATACCATTTGTAAGTCTCAATAATATTTTTAAAAAATCTTCAGAAAACTAACAACACAGTTTTGGAGAGAGAGCTCCTTTAAACGCGTACACATTATGCTAAACAACTCATTAAATAGTTGTAAAATAAAAGAAACATAAAACGCTACTTGTTGCACAATATATATATATATATATACATTTATATATTTTATATATATGCTGCGGATTCACCGGGCATGTAGGGAGGAACTGTAAGAACATAAGCAAGAAAATGCTACGTATGCTCTGCGGTAAAGCACTTAGCCAATTCAGTAATATGCCCGGCTTACAGAAGAGGAGAACTCAAGAGAACGGTGCTTACTTTGTGGAAGGAGATACCTAAGAAAGAGATAGTCAGGGGCTGTAACGAATTGGGGGCATCTTCAACAAAGAAGCTTAGAAAATATCCTTTTGCGAGAAGACAACGCCAGTTTTAGTACACCTAAACCAAAATACTGGTGATCTCCCGAGGTGGCTGCTGCTCGGGAAGAGTACTCGAATCTGAACACCACCATTAGAAGGCTCAAGCAGAGCAAGCTTCGGCGCTGGAGTAAATTGATTGAAGAAATCGTGCCGAATGTATGGGGAAGCCCCTACAAGATCGTAAGGGGCAAAATGGGTACGAGACTATTGACGATCTGTCAGAAGTTATTGTGGTTTACTTTTTTTAATGCAGACGAGTAAAATAGAGATCATAATGCGGAAAAGGAATCCAACCTAACATTCGCGGCTGAAAAGATGCCATGGAGCACGTCCCAGGAGCCGACGGCATGCCTGGATTGGAAAAGGGCCGCCTGGCACATATTCCAAAGCCAGGAAGGGAATCATGCTCGGTCTCAGCTTATGAGCTCATCTGTCTCTTGAAAACGGTTACCAAGGCCATGAAGTCGATACTCGCGGCCGGATAATGGTGTAATATAATAAAACGAATATACTCCAACGATCGTATGCAACATCACAAGTACCAGATTCATAATAATCTATAACAGATGATCACCATCTCAGCTTCAATATGTATACACACATGTATGTATATATATAAATACATCCAGCTGTCCAACCTGTTCAGGAGCTCGGCCTTTCTCAACCACTAAGGGAGGAATTGCAACAAGGAAGCTAAGGATATTTACGGCAAAATTTTTGATACACCCAGCACATATCGTGACACATTTAAAATGTAAAATAATAAACCGTTACCTACCTAATCACACATACGGATCATACAACAGAACAAAATACAAATATAACAACATCACAAGCTGTTTAGGAACAGCAGTGCTTTTAGCGAGAGAAGAGACCAAACAGCAGATAAAATGCTATATGAACATTTCAACAACACGAGAAATCATTGGGCTGCAACTATGTATAGTGTAGTAAGCACGCAGGCTCGATTGTGCGATTTTGATCGGATTCAATGCAATACGAGACAAAACAATAGTTGCTACTACATATTTGCGACAGTGTCGTCGTGGTTTTGAAGTGTATGTCTTACACCGACGCAACAAGCGCTGCTAAAACAACAAGTGAGTAAGCAATGACAGTTTGACAGACAGACAGACAGACGAACGGACAGACAGACATACAGACGTAGGCGTTGATATTTGCGACGGCCACCGTTGTCACTACAGAACTGACGCCACTTGCTACCGAAACGACTAGGCCCCGTTGTCGAAGCAGATTGCTCGAACGAGAGCACCAACGACTGCTATGGCATGGCTAAGGAATAGGGCCAACTGTAGCAAGGAGGGGGTGGGGTGGATGGGACGGCGAGCGCGAAAGGCCAGCGTTTTAAGGCGCATCATGTATCTGCATGATCCCCCCCCCGTCGTCGTCGTCGTTCCAAAGCCTCGGAACCCTCGTCACCGTATAGACACAGGACCATGGACAGATGACTACTACTACTACTACTACAGTAGACAGCCACTAACTAGATGTAAGGCGGCGGCGGCAGCGGTGGTGGTACCGCGCGACCTTTGGGCAATCAATGCCGACGATGGGCGACATGCGACGATGTCCTCGACAACAGTCGCAATAGCAGCCCCACCAACAACAGCAACAACAGCAACAGCAACAGCAACAACAACAACAACAACAACAACAAAAACAACAGCAGCCAGCAGACGATGACGACGACGCGGCCATCAGCCTTGTCAACATTGCCGTAAGAGCTGGCGTAAGAGGTCGTCCCCAACTAGAAGTTGGGGTTCTTGCATCCATCTAGCCGCCCATCCATCCATGCATGCATTCGTGTTCAGCAACGAGCGACCCATGGTGACGGCCATCCCCGGTAAACTGACGACTGACCATCGGCTGTAGGGTGTACGGCGCGGCAGTGCGCTTGTTCTATAGGGCAACCCCCTCCCACCTTCCCCGTCCCGCGCTACATCTGCATATAGGGCGTGTGGTGGAAAGCAGAACGACAAGCAGAACGACAAGCAGAAGTTAAAGCAGAACGACAATAATAAGACGAAGAAGGAGAAATTGAAGTAGAGGAAGCAGAAGACGAAGAAGAAGACGCGGCAGTTGACCGTGTGAGCTGGTTAAGGACGTATGAGAAGATTGTTATGATTGTTACTGTTATTGCTGTTGTTGTTGTTGCTGCTGTTGTTGGTGTTGTTGCTGCTGTTGCTGTTGCTTCTGCTGCTGCTGCTGCTGTCGTCTTCGTCGGCGTTGCTGTCATTGTCATCAACTCACTATAGGGATCAGATAAATCTATCTACACTGCGACCACCACGTCGTCCGTCCACCACCACCAATACCACGCCAGGGGTTTGCCGCTGGCCTCCGGACGGCTCGTTTACGATGATGCTCAGCTCAGCGCGTGTGCATTGTTGTCCACCTACATAGCCTAGGGGGGGGGGCTTGATTGCCAGAACTCCGAGCGGTGATAGAGCGGTCCATCATTATCAGGCGTTTCATCGGACGTGAGGGGTGATGCGTCGGGGGTGAACTGAAGGAGGGGGGGGTAGGAGGAGGAGGAGGAGAAGAAGAAGATAAAGCAGACGACAACGGTCATGTTGACGGCGACGACACATCACATCACAGAAGAAGAAACAATCAGAACGAGGCGCGTTACAATGGCGGCCACCCTACATGACCGCTCATATGAAATGAAAACAACATGAGAAGAAAACCACTCAGATAGGGACAACGGCGAAACAAGGCCACGCTGTTGTAGGACGTGCGCACGCATTATCTTGCAGAGCAGCAGAGCAGCAGCGCAGCAGCAGCAGCAACAACAACAACAACAATAGCAACAATAGCAACAACAGCAACAGCAACAACAACAACAACAACAACAACAAATGATGTGATGTTGCAGTTCATGTTACGTCGAGAACGTCGTCTCAAAGTTCGGCATGAAATCCTTGCCTGCGTGGCGGCCAAAAATGTAGCCTAAAAGATGATTAGCCGCACGGATCATGCGTCGTAAAGCTAAGCAGGTCACTTAACGGAGAGCCACCTCGTCCAAAGTTTTGTTGATGAGATCGACCAGTCTATATCGTATATTATTCTAGTTCCTGTTTATTATAGACATTCAATAATGGTAATAACACTGGTTAAAAAAAATCCTTTTGGGGCTGACTCTCAGCCAAGATTTAACGTCTATGGGACTGCTTTTCGCATTGCCTCATAGACGGACCCCCATAAATACAAATGTGCAACGGTGGGGCTCGAACCCGCGCACCTATGTGTCTCCTCCGGTCGCGAGGCGCAGACGCATGCCACCACGCCACCGGGCTCGACAATAACACTGCTTATCGGCATTTAAATGATAATAACACTATTTGTATCGATTAAAATGATTATAGTACATAGGCGCCGTATGTAAAGGCGGTATTGCTATTACATACGGCGCAAGTTAATATACTCTTTTTCGCACCGGTTACCCCTGTCCGCTTTTATTAACTTTTGACAGAATCCAAATTATTGGCGACGTGAGATGGTATAATAATACACTATGCCTAAATCGATACAATATGTTTAAACTTTATAAATGTAGTTTAAATAGCTAGAAGAAATATAGTAGAGTGGCTATTCATAATAATAACAATAGTTAGGGAATATTCATTAACTATGTGTTTAGAGGCATGCATGCTCCATCTCTTTTCCGTCTCACAGTCAAAACGGGTGAAAAAGCTGGCGGCAACTTTGGCGGGTGTAATCCCGGAGCGAAACAGATTTGCAGATTTGTATTCAAGTTGTTAAGGCTAAATATTTAATTAGGCCCACTGTAGCATTTACCGTAATTTAGTTAATTCATGGGTGGCCGGTGCCAGGTTTGATGACTAAGACCCCTTCAATGCAATGCCATGGCTTTGACCCTCTTCGTTATATGATTCATATTCTTTATGTGGTCCCCTATCGACTTGCAAGCTGTCCGAGGATGTGGCCAAGGCACTTCGCACATTTCCATCTGATGGAACGGGAGGCTTCGACGCGCTGTATCTAAAATGCCTTCTCCCTGCCAACGGAGACCACAACGATTTGCGAGAAACATTGGCCAAAGTACGCGACATCAAACGTAACGGGCAAGTTCCGGAGACTGTAAGAAGCGTCATAGATGGCGGGTGGCTTGTCGCCCTAAAAAACAAAACCGAGGGATACCGACCCATAGCCGTTGGCTGGACTCTGCGTTCGCTTGCTACAAGGTCCCTGCTTTTCCAGGTCAACGTGAGAAACCACCTACAGCCACGGCAGGGGGGGGGGGGGGTGGGGGTATGCCACTTATAATATAACGAAAATAGTTGTCTACACAGCTCGCATCTTTCTCGAAAACAATGGGGACTGTTGCCTTGTAAAATTAAATTTTAAAATTAGCTTTAACTTCAACAAAGGAGGGCTACCATTGAGAAAGGTTTTCAAGTAAGGCCAGGCTTTTTACCTAATGATGGCATATACCAGGCCGACTCTGCTCCGTTCGGTTAAAATCACGTCATCAGCCGGTTGTCAGAAGAAGGATGGTTTCCTCTGTTCTATCTGGACGATAGGTCTTTTTTGACAACAATCTTTCGAGGTTACGAGGATTTTAGAGCGTTCGAGCAATGGAGCGCGCTGCAGCTCAACGCTTTTAAATGCGAGCTATGCTTACAGCGTTTCGAAGACCCAGAGAGACAGCAGGTGATTGCAGAATTTAACAGCAAGTTCCCAGGCATCCTTGTAGAGAGCCGGTGTGAACTGGACTTGCTGGGAACGACGTTGTTTACCGACATGGTGGGTCCGGTACTGGCTGAGAAGGGCAAACAACTCTCTCGGCTAAACCAATAGCTAGGTCATCTTGAGAGACACCAAGTCTATATTCCGCTCCGCTACGCATTGGGAATGCAAAGAGTCTTGCACGTTCTACGGGCCTCACCCGCTTTTCTTCTGCCATTAGAAGCTTGTTATTATTATTATTAAAAACTACTGTTGAATGGCGTTCGGTTTCGAGTCATCTGACGTTCGAGGCAACGAACGTACTTTGCAAACGCTCTTTGCACTCAAACTAACAAAAAAGCGTAGGCTTGGGCCATATACTAGGTAAATTTCGTTGATTTAGAAAAGCAGTGGCATTCTTAAAATTAATTTATAAATACACATATATATATATTTTTTTTTTTTTACTGAATCTTGTCGTCTCGCAGAATGAAAGTGCGTAAAGTTTTCATCGGGCTTGTTTATATATATATATATATATATATATATATATATATACGTAGTTGTGATATATTTATTAATTGTACAAATGTTTTATTCTAGTTGGTTTAGCCTGCCAGCAATAATAAAATACTGTTATTAAATCTAAAAATAGGCTAAATCTGGCCATTCTTTCGTCGTCGCTGACCTAGCTAGCTTATGAACTATTATATGTATGTTAGTACATATTCAATATTTAAGGATTTAACACGTGGTTTATTTACGGAACATCATTATAAACCGGTAAGTTTTTGCGATTATAAATAGAAATAAGATAATAAATAAAGTGTGTTCAAATTTAGGGCATTAATTCACAACGAACACAATTAGATTGTGAATTTTCTAGAGGCACTTTGAACAATCGTTGTAGCACGACACATCGCTCTACGACACGTAGGAACTATAGGAAAGGAAGTTTCAATAAGTAACCTTTCACGAGTATTCTTAAAACCAAGGCTAATAACCCGCAGCATGTAGAGCGAGTCTATCTAAACAAATTTAGTGCCGGCGTGGTCTAGCCTCCATAAAAAGTTTTTTTTAAATTCTACCTAGACAAGTTTGCGCGTCATATTGCTAACTCTGCGTCACTAGGTCGTCTGGCGAACATAGCTCTCTGAATTTGGCTCTGCTAAGAATGAGACCGTATCCACATCCCCTATTAAAATTACTGCAATTGAGTACAGGTGAGAATGGAATATTGGAAGAAAGCTCGAAAGTTTGAAAATACATCGGAGATTGACATACAATATATTTAAACGGGAGATCTTTGTTGCTCTCGAGATATAGGAGGCCACCGTGTCCAAACCGATGATAACAACTTGTCGCTTTAATTCGTCGGCGATATCCCTTGTATTGGCTACTGGATAATTAGGAGCTACAGTCAGTATAAGTGGAAGATCTGATAAACATGTTTGGGTGGTAAGGCGTGTTTATAAACTCGGTTGTTTATATATATATATATACAAATGTATGTAAAACGCACATACACATGCATATACTCCTCTCTGTGCATACATAAATATATGTGCGTCCGACGAGCATAGGGAATCGTTTTTATACGTCCTATGCGAGCTACTAGCACTGCTCGTCAGCAGAACAGCTATATCTAAAACCGACATCTACTACCACTTTTACTACTACTACTACTACAATAAATGGTGTTATCACAACTTCTCTCATCATTATTATTACTACTGCTTCAATTACTGCTAGCTTTTCTAGTAGATCTGCTTTTGCTACCTAACGGCGACAATAACGGCGTCAGCAACAACAATAAAGAAGAAAAGAGAGAAACACCTCGATTTTTACTCTCACTGTGTCTAGTATTATTATTCTAATAACAGCAACAAAGACAGCAAAAACAGCAACACCAGCAGTGACATTAGCGACACTAACCAGCAACAGAAGCAGCAACAACGACGACGACGACGACGACAACAACAACAACGACGACAACAACAACAACAAAAACAACGACGACGACAGCAGCAGCAACAACAATAACGACAACAGCAGCAGCAGCAGCAACAACAACAACAAATAACGACAGCAATACAAACTAACGGCAGAAAAGGCTACAATTATCACGACGGCGGCGGCGGCTACAGCAGTAGCAACAAAAACAACCACAACAACCGAAATCCGACATACATATATGAATGGGAACGCGGGAAGGCGGGAACAGTGAGGAAAGAAGGGGTACTGCCTCACTAGCCGAGTGAGGATTACGCGACGGTTGTCATTAGCATAGCATAAAGCATCATCTTACGGCAGCCGTTTCGTTAGTTCGCTTGTTGTTGTTATCATGTTGACCCATTTTCGGCTCAACTACGACAGCGAGCACGAAGCTGCAGCTGGGGCACTTGGGTCTTCTGTTCGTGTTGTTGTTGTTGTTGTTGCTGTTGTGTTGTTGTTGTTGTTGTTGTTGTTGTTGTTGTTGTTGTTGTTGTTGTTGTTGTTGTTGTTGTTGTGTTGTTGTTGTTGTTGTTGTTGTTGTTGTTGTTGTTGTTGTGTTGTTGTTGTTGTTGTTGTTGTTGTTGTTGTTGTTGTGTTGTTGTTGTTGTTGTTGTGTTGTTGTTGTTGTTGTTGTTGTTGTTGTTGTTGTTGTTGTTGTTGTTGTTGTTGTCCTTGTTGTTGTTGTCTTTGTTGTTGTTGTCCTTGTTGTTGTTCTTGTTGTTGTTGTCCTTGTTGTTGTCGTTGTTGTTGCAGAAGTTGCAAAAGTAGCGACATTGCTTGCTACCAGCGCAAGCGTCGTCCGCCGCCCATCGAGACTTGTTGGACCTGTAGATGCTGCTGTTGCTGCTGCGGTGTTGGCAGTGGCATCGTTGTGGCATTGCTTATAGGCGGATAAACAGACACAACTCAACAACAATAGACGACTTGCCGATAGAATGAATTCTGACTGGCTGCCTGAATGACCGACCGACTAACTCACGAACTGATATATAGATAGATGGACAGATATATAGATAGATAGATCCAGACCCCGTTGGCGTCGGCAGACACACAGGCGGCGGACACACAGCGTTGTTGTGCTGTGATGGATGCTACGCGTGAATAGACTGGCGATGAACACGAATAAAAACAATGACAGCAACAACAGTAACAAAAGGAGCAGCAGCGGCAACAACAACAGCAACAACAACAACAGCAGCAAGAACAACAACGAGCAGCCGATTATCGTCTGATTAGTTCAGCCAGTTGATCGGGGGGTAATTGGTTCTCCGGCTGACTGACTGAGTAATTTTTCCCGATCCCATCCAATTTCCTTGTGATGACAATGATTAGAACCTAATAAAGCGGTGTTTGCGGCAACGCCACGAATGGCTGGGAGGCGGTGCCGGCGTCATGGCCATGCCCTAAATAGAGTTCTGTGAGAAAGTGATGGTCAACAAGGAAACGAATATATATATATATATATATATATATATATATATATATATATATATAAGATTTAATTTACTACTAATGGTATGTGAATAATTGTGTGAACCCCCAGTGAATATACTGATAAACTACATCCGCCCTACGTGCAGACCTGGTGATGACCACCTGTACATGCACCACCATCCGTGACGTTACCGCGTTGTATATCCAATGACAAGCTTAGCCGGAAAACTTCACCATCACATAGGTATATATATATATATATATATATATATATATATATATATATATATATATATTTATATAACTTTGATGGCATTAATTGTTAGGGGGGAGCTCAAAGAATTCTACTGCAGAAGAAACAGGAACTAGAATCAATATATAAGTGAGTTCGTTAATATATATATATATATATATGCGCACGTTTTAAAATTACCAACCGCTTTAAAAGAGACAGGTACTTAAATCAATCGGATTGCACTGAATGGCGTATGTACGCATAGCGGCAATGCCACCTCTATCGTATGGCCACATGATTGCCTGAGTCGCTAGGTGACAAATTCGCACTGCCGCGCCCCTAACGCGTACCAACAAAAAGATTGCCCGCGCGTGAACACCCTGCTGGGCCGGTCATGTCACCTCTGAAGCAGCTTGACGAGGTGCCTGCGTTGTCCAGACGACGGGCTCCGTCA
Source organism: Dermanyssus gallinae (assembly GCA_003439945.1). Taxonomy (NCBI): domain Eukaryota; kingdom Metazoa; phylum Arthropoda; class Arachnida; order Mesostigmata; family Dermanyssidae; genus Dermanyssus; species Dermanyssus gallinae. Next base: position 136,436 of record QVRM01004527.1, on the reverse strand, counting down.
AATTCATTCTTCCTTATCGGCGCCGATCCTTTCAGGGTTATTACGTTGTTGTGTTGTTGTCGTTGTTGTAGACGCCAGTGTTGTTGTTGACGCTATTGTTGTTATTGTTGTTGTTTTGTTCTGTCGTCGTTGTTGCTGGTCTCTGTTTAAACAGCGAATTTCAACGAACCAACGAAGCAACAGCGTTGACCTACCGTACCCCCAACCGTCCTGACACGAAACGATGATTGTGATGACGTCGGTGACGCCAGTGCTGATAGTGATGAGGCCGGAAGCTCGGACCTCAACGACCTTCAACGAAACTACTACCGGAAGCCAATAGCACAACCACAGCTGCTGGGCCCCTAGTTGTCTATAGTTAGACCGCATGATACGCTGTACTAAGCCGCCCGATCTACAACATAGCCTCTACATCGACGCAGACAATCGCTTCTAACTACTACTACTACTACGATTATAGTACAACTCAAACAATCTTCTCACCACTACCCGTATTTTTGAGGGTGTGGTTTTGCTCGTGCAGAACGCGCATTTCGCTACAAACGCTACATACAGTTATAATAACGCGTTATTGGCGTTATTGGCTGCTATTGTTGTTGCTGTTATGGCTAATGTTATTGTAGCTGTTGTTAGTATTGTTACATTTTTGTTGTTGTTGTTGTTGTTGTTGTTGTTGTTGTGGTTACTGAATTTTCAGCCACGTTAGCTGAGCGAATTCACAGCGTGCGTAAAGTGTCAAAACGAACACTGTTTACATCAGTTGACATCACGACACTTCGAATTAATGTGTGCCAACAATACTCATAATGGCCCCACGGTGCTGGGCCACGGTGTGGCACCGTTCCGAAAGTAAGTCAATCTCAATCGTATCCAATATATCAGTGACTTATTCTGTCGCCAGCTCACGTCTTTCGGCGGCCTTCCTGCAATAGGACGGAACCCTGCCGTCAACAGGGTTCGACACGTGACGAGAGACTTTGTGACGAGGACGACCACGACAGGACGACGAAGATGTGACGGCGTCACTCGCTGCTGCTGTGACACACATTTCTCATAGCCTCGACGCAACCGGAGCCCAACAACGCCCTTTAATGAACGCGAGAACGAATCGAAGCAAACGCTCGCGGCGTCCGTCGCTGGCTACGAGTCCACTGATCAACGATCAATTGCGTTGCCGATAAACCCAATCGTTTGTAAACCCCAAATGTCTTGGAAGAATTCAAGATCATGGTAACGCACATCATCGTAAATCTAAAAAAAAAACATACGCATAATCAGTACGAAAGATACATGTAGCCGATAGACTATACACTTTTCAACAGGACTATGTGGCTTACCACTGAGCAAAGCGAACTCAACAGTGGCTTCGTGACAACGTGCCAAGGTACATTTGTTCAGGACAATAGTTTTCATACTCGTCCTGTCTGAACTCGCTGCACTTTTTTTCATGCCCAGGGTATTTTCAATTCCAAGATGTGCTGCAAAGAATACATTCGTTTGAATGGCCTTAAGTCAGCCATTCAGAGCGAATAGGGGAAAGACCCCGGAGAGTCTCGTTCCACTGGCAAGCGACGAGAATCCATTGACAGGGCTCCGCAAGATTGTAAAGGTGCCATGCAAACATACTGATAATGGATAGGTTATTTGCCTTAGAAATATTCTGCAAATAAGCTGTAAAATTGAAAACAAAATTAGCTTCAAATAATAGTAATAGAAATATCGAATGTTTTATAAGGTATCACTTTGCCTATTTGTATATTATATGCATATGAAACATTCGCTAGAAAATCATACTTATATTTTTCGCTTGTAGAGAAGTCATTAGAGTATATATTTATATGTATTTATGAATTATATATGTCAGTGGATGTCATTTTCACACGGATATTTTCGCCAGAGACAGCCAGATATAAAAACGCTTCTTCTACTTGTACCATCATCAAATACATTATTGTTAATAATACGTATGTAAATGTAGTCTATATATATATATACTATATGTATATATATTTAAATATAAATATATATATATATATATATATATATATATTTATATTTATTTATATATACATATATATATATATATATATATATATATATATATATATATGTATATATATATATATATATATATATATATATATGTAGATGTATTGAAGCGGAGTTTTGACCCTGTCCGTTTTTAGTCCGCGCCGTGTGTACAGAGTTCTCGCTAAGCAATGCGATTCAAAATGCTTAATGAGCTATCGAAAAAAGGGGAAGGGGTTTAATCTTGTTTGCAGACTTCAAACAGAGAAACCACTTTTAGAGTTTTTTTTCCATTGCTCCGAGCTCCGCTTTGCGGCTCCTTGGTGCCGCAAAGCGAAGGCAGTATTTGTTAGCCTTGTTTTGCTTGCAAACACTGTTCCAGTGCCCGTTAAGAGCCGCAACGCATCGACAGGACTCACTGCGTCGTCTTTAACTCCTTGAACGTCTTCAACGACTGAGCAAAGAGTTGGCTGTGTCTGAACAACATTAACAGCCATAACAACAACTGCTTTAGCTACCAAGTGTCGCTGAGAAGAACCTACCAGGTTACGTGGACAAAGTTAGCCGACGATACGCCGATTAAAACTTTCACGAACTAATGTCAACAAGTGATCGTTGTCGTTGTCGTCGTCGTTATCATCTTCATCTTCATCATTTTCACCACTCCAATCATCATCATATTGGTCATTGTTGGTGCTGCTGTGGTTGTCGTTGTTGTTGGTGTTGTTGTTGGTGTTGCTGTTGGTGTTGTTGTTGCTGTTGTTGTTGGTGTCGCTGTTGTTGTTGGTGTCGCTGTTGTCCCAAGACTTTGTTAGGAGAGAACTTTCGAACGACCACCAGCCGACGGCCCAGCCGCCTCCTGACTGGCGCTTAACGAGAACGACAGTAATGGCGACCACGTTGGCTTTGTCATTTCTCTTTCATCGCTTTCGTCATCGGCATCATCCCTCACAGACTTCTCATCATCTCACTAGCAGTAGCACGTCCACCCCGCCCCCCCCCCGCGCCCCCCTACAATCAACACCACCCTTACCACCGCCCCCACCACGACTACCAGTATGGCAATCACCATCGTGGCCATGTGTTTCTTCTGTGCTTGTCTCTTGTTTTTCTGCTGACTCATCTTTTCGCCTTTCAATTTATCATAGTTCTTTAGTTTAGTCGTCGTCGTCGTCGTCATCATGTTTTTCTTCTACTTCTCGTCAGTTTTGTCATCTTCGTTTTTCTCATTTGCCTCTTTTTTCTAATCTCTCCTCCTCCTTTGCCGTTTCTTCTTGTTTTCCTCCTTTCTTGCCTTTTCTTCTTACGTTTCCGCCGTTGCATTTTTTCTCATTTTTCTTTCTTTGCCTTTTCTTCTTAATTCTTACATGCCTTTTCTGTTATGTTGCTTTTTCTTTGCTATTTGGCCTTCTTTGCCTTTTATTCTTACCCATCGTCCTTTGTTTTTTTTTGGCATATTTCCCGCTTTACCGTTTCTTCTTAAATCCCTTCCTTTGCTTCCTTTAATTTTTTTTACTTTTCTTGTTTGTTTATCTCTTTACTTTTCCCCTGTTGCATGTCTTGTTACCTTTCTTAATTTGCATTTTGATTGTATTTCTCCGTCTTCTTTGTCTTTTCTTCTCAGTTTTCCTCGTTTGCCTTTTTTTCGTGTACTTTTCCTTGTTTTCCTCTTATTCTTACTTATAATTTCTTACCTTTTTTCTTACTTTTCCTTCTCTGTCTTTTTTCCTATGCTTTTTCTCCTTCTTCTTCTTCCCCCTTATTCGTTTGTTCCAGCTTGCTCAGCGAGTCGGGCTTGCGCAACGACAATGCCGGAGACTATGGCGACGCCGACCGGAGAAGGCCAATCAACCGCGTTCCGCAGTAGCAGCAGCACCCCCAGTATAGCCAGCGTGTGGAACAACAGCTAACCCCTTTCGTAGCGGGCTAGTTGGCTTCGTTCAGCGTTTGTTGGTCTGAAAGCCAGCGGAGCCGGAGGAGGCGGCGGTGGCAGCGTTACGGGCCTGGCGTGGCGAGTCTACCAATGTATCTATCTATCTACCTATCTATCTAACTAACTATCTCTCTCTGTCTTTCGATCTATTAATCAGTCATTACATAGTTAGCATGGCGGTTATACTACGGCGGCGACGGCGGCTAACTTGTTGTAATAGAAATCGGCGCTGTCATCGACTAAGTTGATGTTGTTGTTGCTGCTGCTGCTGTATTTTTGTTGAGGTTGCTGCTGCTGTTACAGTATTGCTAATTGTTGTTGTTGTTGCTGCTGCTGCTGTTGTTGCTGTTGTTGTTGTTGTTGTTGTTGCTGCTACTGCTGCTGTTGCAGTATTGCCAGTTGTTGCTGTTGTTGTTATTGTTATTATTACCACCGCCGCTAAGTCCACTAAAGCAGCATCGTGAGATTGGCTTGGATACGTAGGATTTTACCCAACCGAACAGCGAATAAACGAACAGATGGCCGGCAGACACTAACAAACAAACAGACCAACAGTCAGCAAGCAGTCAGGCAAGCAGATAAACAGACTAACAGAACAACTAACAGAGAGAAACAGTGGCCGAAGCGCATACATAACTACCACTACTACTACTTAACTTCTATGAATAGTCGCTTAGTCTTTCTCTTAGTCTCGTATTCGTATAGTCGTTGTGCTATGCGTGTTTTGCTCCATTAGTTGTGGGGGCAATGGTTGGATCTATGCGTGGGGGTCGCATCTCGCAGCCAACGCACACACAGCATTAGAAGAACGGCGTGCCAGTCGAAGTCAGTTGGTTAGACTGGCTCACAAACTGTCTGGCAGGCATACAGACAAGCTAGCTGTGAGCAAAACTGCATTGCATAGCGTGTTGCAAGCCAATCGTTGACAGCTGTCTAGTTGACATGGCATCAAAAAAAAAAACTGTGTAAAACAACTCCAACGACAGCAGATTTAACATAACGATTACAGAAGAATGAACAACAACACCGTCAACACAATAGTTGCAGCAATAGCACCTATAGCTGTGAACACAAATAATAATAATAATATCATAATATTATAACATAATAATATCATAACCATCATAATAATATCAATTTTATTAACGACCAAAACTGACAAACGTGTACAATATTATTCAAGTAACCACAATAGAAAGACGAAGATAACGACTAACCGCTGCAGCATGAGAAATGACAACAACAGTGGCATAAAACAGAGCAACAACTATCATTTAATGCAACATCAATAATATACTCCTTAATTGGTTTTCATGGTTCCCAATTTAGACAAGGAGAATGCCGGAGTGGACTAATAATCGACCATGGTCGAAAAACACGGGGAGCACAGATGTCTCTATAAAAAGAAATGGTGCATTACCATCCAACCCCTCTCCCCCCCCCCATTTTATAATATCGTCAGAGCAACAGCGCTGGCAAATCTCCGCATATGTGAGTTATAGTTATGTCGTATGTTATGGTTGTCGAGAGCCGACGAATCTATACCTGAGTAACGTGTCATTTACGTATCCACCATCACTTATGTCCGAGCTAAGGTTACCATGCACAGGTTTGCAAATTCTGCACTGCAACCTGTTCTCGTGTTGAACCCATTTGAGCCGTATCACGGCTGAACCGAGAGAAATACTTTATGCTTTTATAAGGTTCTCACAAGGTAAAGTTTATAAGCATGTTTATGTATATATATATATATATATATTTATGTGTGTGTATATATAAACGTGCGGCCGGAATCGAAATATCACGCGCGTAATTTCTGTTGATAGGGCCGCCCCCGTTAGTGGTCGAGTTGCACAAAGAACACTGAGTCTGCACTTAACATGAATCGGTAGATGGCGACGACGGCTAAGCGTGAATACAACGACAGCAACAAGAACAACAACAAATTACACCGCGCGCTAATGAAAAATCGAAGCCCGTATAGTCGTAAGAAGAGCGTGGGAACGATTTAGGCAAATATACATCGATACAACGCTGCGCATACACACAAGCATACATTCATATACTTGTACACTTCTACACGAACACACATTGCGTTCGTATGTTTGCACACGCCCAAACAATGATGAACAATGACAAGGATACTGATACTGATGATGATGGTGATGATAATGGTCACTGTTACCATCTTTTGCTAGCGTTGTGGTAGACCTTGGTTTTGAGAGATTGGTTTCGCCTCGAAACCCACTAACGGTTAATCTATGGGTTATCGAGAAAGCGATATATAAAACACTCACACATATATATATATATATATATATATATATCTATATATATATATAAACACATATATATACATAACAGAGGGTGGCAAATTACTAAGTGACGGGAGGTGGAGAAGAGAAAAAGGGAGGTGTATATATAAAGGCAGAGGAAGAAAGAGGACGTGGGGGGAGACTAGAATAGGGAAGGGGCTCCACGCCGGGAGGCCGCCGCCGCAAAGGAATACGAACATCTGGGGACCCAACACGTGTGGGTAGGCCGACATGGGCGACATTAGTCCTCCACCCCCCATCACAAGCTTGTCGCTGTATGGCTGCTGTAAAGTCGAAGGCGGCACACGGGCAAATGACATTGACGACCGGCCAATGACGACGACCACGAAACAATGACCACAACAACAACAGCAATAACATCAACTACAGCAACAGCAACAACAACGACATGACACTTTCTGTACGATGATTTGCAGCGGCAGGGCAACCCCAGCAGCAGCAGCAACAACAACAGAAGTAGCACAGACACCCCCATCACCACTGTAGCTACCACTGTCTGTATTTCTTCCAACGCCTCTGCGCGTATACATATATATATATATATATATTTGTATTTAATGTGTGTACTTCTGATCCACTAAGTCGTGTTGCGCCAATACCGTCAAATCTTCTGTTCTGCCCTCGTCTGCTGGCAACAAGCTCGCTTTCGCGCTCCGTTGCTTTGGCTTGTCTAGTTCCATTGACGTCGTTGTGTGTGCGTTGTCATGGCTGTAGATCGGGGGCGTCACGGCAAAATCTCAAACGCTAATCAGCGGCCTCCGGCCAGATCCCCCATCGTTTGACTTGGCTTCCGTGAGCGCGTGGTTGACGTCCAGAGGTTGGCCCAGGGGGCGATGGCGATCACTGGCCGTTAATAGGAAAATGGTATTGCATATTTTCTCCCCCTCTCTCTCTCGGTTTCTCTCTCTCTCTCTCTCTATATATATATATATATATATATAAAGAGAGAGAGAGAGCGACTACACATTGCCCCGGAACACGCAGAGTGCGTTTATTAATTTGTGGAAAATGAATCATCACTTCTAAAAGTGTTTACAAACTGGTTTTAATGTTTATTTGGCAGTACCCATGCCGAGGACACAATTTTGTTCAATTGCACACTGTACAAGATCTACCAACTTCACGTAATCAAAGAGTGCACTATGTCGGTACGATGCACAGTTTCTGTCTGACGCACCGTATATATATATATTGTACCTCTTAACTCCATTGGTTTATTTAATAACGATGTTCAGTGTGGGTCGACAAATTTATCAAACAAATATCTTCTAAAAAATACATATATGTGAATTAGCAGAAGGAACTTATCGTATAAGGGAAATTTGACTGTGTTAATATGGAATTGAGGAATTGGTCAAGCAACAATCGAGATCCCGTGATTTCTGCTGTAAAGCACAATTACTTACAAAATACGGTTAAAAACACAGACCTTTTGGCAATATTTTGGGACTGCTAATAGCCTGATTTGTGGCTTTCAAGTAACGAACGTGTTGAGGCGGAAATAATTAATATGTGTGCACACACAGAGTTCAGATTTTTTATCAAGCATGTTACTCGTGTTATTATTAGACCGAGCACGACGCTGCTGGAGGGATGGATACAGCCGCCAGTTAGAGAAGTTACCATATCAACACAAACTTTGCTGGAGAAGTGATCCTGGTATGCCTGCGGGTCTTCATTGGCCTACTAATGAGAGTTTCATGCACTGAACACGCCCTATTGTGTAACTGTACAAGCGCAGGGAATTATTTTTTCCTGTACAAACTAGCGACACAAGTCAATGTGTTAGAATTCACGAGCCATACTAGCAGTGCCTAAGGTCGCCGTAACAATGCACTCCAGTAGATTTGTTGGTCAGCTCGAGGTGGTTGTGAAGAATCTCACAGAGAAACATGGCATTCAAGCACAACGTCTCTCCTAGCGATGCATATATTAAGTTTAGGTTCCTCATGTTTGTAAGCATGTTGCAATAAATGCTTCAATGCGGAATTTATTGTAACATGCTTACAAGTTTGATGTAATTTGATCGTAATGTGTTTCGAGCAATATGTTTGATAAAGCAAGACACATTTTAGTTAACACATTGCTGCTGTTTACATTTTTACAGTTTAACCTCAATTACTTGGCGACTATGAATCTTACGACCATTAGGTTAGCACCAAAATAATTGTCGTAATTTAATAGACGGCATTCTTACCAACGTGTGTTTTTTTTTTAACTTTTATGAACGTAAGCGCAGGTTTTTAAGTTATTAAACGTAAAACCTGTCTTTGGTATTTTCAGTGTCTCTAATATGAGTTTGACGAACTTATAATTTATGCGCGCCAGGTTTAGTAAAAAAAAACTTGTAAGTGACGCCCTGTAAAGATGTATATATACGCACAAGGCACTATAATCTGCAAGCCGATGGGATTTTTCCCATATAGTCGTCATACCATTAACTTAGTCTGCTTGACAGTATGCAAAAAAATCATCATCTGCATGATGCTATCGATAAATGCGATCTGTTGCGATGCTAGCCCTACAGCCCTTATCATCTAACGCCTTTATTCATCATAAAGGTGTTATATAATCAATTATATATATATATATATATATATATATATATATATACTCTCCGAGCAGTACGCTTTTCTCAGTAATGTTACTTAGCGTTGTGGTCATGTTCAAGTACAGAGCAGCAGCAAATAGATGATTCTCAGAAATGGTGCTTCATCTCACCAACGCCCTGAATGCTAATAGATCACGAGATCGTATTGAAAAAACAACAAAACAGTTGATGTTCGCCGTTTCAAGAGCCATTCTATGCAGACATAAGCGTTCAGATCAAATTGTCATTGAATATATTAAGGCACTGGCTGGATTAAAAAAGAAAGCGAAACAGCGTTTGTTGGCAACTTTTACACTGAGCGGTGTACTACTGCAGTTCAATATTGTCCTTAGGTTAGGAAGCTGTCGAGGGAATACCTTTGAGCTACGTTATTTATCAGCAATAATTATTGTGAAGTATATATATATATGCTTATTTTGCACATAATGTCCCCACGAAGTGTAGGCTATGTTTGTGGATTCGCCCACGCAGCTATTGCGCATGGCTGGCTTGAAGCGTCGGCGAAAGCTAGGTGGATAGGTTTCTCCGGAAATCCTGCTTTTGCTATGGTAGATTGTAGTTTCCTTTACAAAGTGATATATATATATATATATATATATATATATATTTATGGCGAGATGGCTTAAGTCTGCGCCGCGCAACCGGAGGAGACACATAAATGCGCGGGTTCGAGCCCCACCGTTGCACATTTGTATTTTGGGGGTCCGTCTATGAAGTAATGTGAAAAAACTGTTCCGTGGACGTTAAATGTTGGCTAAGGGTCAGCCCGAAAATGCATTAAGAAAAAAAAAAATATATATATATACACATGTGGCCCAGTATTAACGGTGGCCTATTTCACGGGTAAACTTTCTTCCAATTATTCAAGAGCGTGTTTGTCCGACGCATGGCATACATTTTATAATATTTCGTTAATTTTGTTTAGTCCAAGCAAACACTACTTCAGATGTGTGTACATCGAACAGAAGCGGTGTTTCCATGTTGTCTGTCAAGATGTAGATGGTTCTTGAAGAATGAAGACGTCTGCTATCACCGGATGACAAGTAGAGGCGGCTTAAATTCTTGCGTATTTTTATAAAGACGCTTTTGCAAGACTACTTGGTTCGTATTGCAGGTTCCTCTTTAATATGATTTATACCAAACTTACAATAGTATTTGTGATAATATGATTCCGTTGATATCATAACCTGTCGTGTGGCTACAGAGCCAGCGTTCTCTATATCATCGTTAGCCAATTTTACACTATTCCCTGCTTGTGCGCGACAAATATAGCGCCACATTTAAGAAGCTTAGATAATCACTATCTACTGATGTTCTAGTCACAGGCGAATGTCCAGCTATAGCTGGCATACTGTCAGTTAATGTACTCATCACTTTACTTCAACGTGACTTGTTTCCATTGGAATTGCATTTGGGCATCACCCCATCCCGTCGGTGTCAATTGGATTGTGACAATGTAATGCATTGTTTCTGGCTCCGCTCTTAACATAAGATCAAGATGACAACAGCTATCCTTCAATGGCTTTGTTATTGGACTCTTACAAAAGAGATCACACTAAGCTAACGCGTTTCCCTAAATATCAATGAACTTGATATATACAAATTGTCAGTGGATAGTATATATATATATATATATATATATATATATATACATATATATACAGTGCCTGAAAAAAATTCTAGAGCCACCCATTTTTGCCACATTTCACGCATTTATTATAACCAATCGTGTAAAGATCACAGTGATACAAGCTCACAGAGTAACAGCGGAGACTTCCATTGACATTTGGGGTCTCGGATTACTTTGAACCACGAGATTTCCACATTTGACACAGCTACACCACGAAATAATTATAATGCCACTAGCAAGATACATGTCTTAACGAGTGAATTAAGCGGATTAACGAATTTTGGACTCATTTCACGGCACCCACTAACTATACTTAATACTCAGTGAACTTCCCGTTAAGTCGGATAACCTCAAAAATGCGGTTTGGTATAGTGTTGAAAAAATGTTGGTCCTGCAAGAGCTTGTCTCAAGCCTCGAAAGTGTTTTTTCGTCGGTGTAAACTTATCGTGCGAGCCAGCTTCACACATTCTGGATGATATGTGAGACTGCAGGCCAGCGTAAGACCCCAATGTGATGTGGGTAGAACCAGCTTCCGATCAGCCTGGCGGTGTGAATCGGGGCGCTATTGTGTTGAAAAACGAAGTCTGGCCTTCCCATCAGCTCAAAATGCGCCGATTGCTCTTTTAGTAAATCCCTATAGCGCGTCGAATAAACACGACCGTCTATAAACACAACCGACGACTTTGTATGATACACGACAGCGGTCCAGATCACCAGTGAACCGCCACCTGAGTGGCGTTCTGATAAAATTCGTTCTTCCTTGCGGACATGGTGCAAGTAATAGTTAAATCGATCCGGTTCATCAAACTTAAACTTTTTTCTTGCGAAAAGAACACTCTGTGCCACTCAGTGGCCCATGAAATCGTATCGTGGGCGAAGTCAAGATGAGCTTTCATCGGTCAGCAGTCAATCGTTGTTTTTTCTTGTTTTTCTCTCGTGAGCCAATGTGTCTTCCTAAGGAAGGAGGAGGAAGGAGAAGGAGAAGTGTTGCCCAATTCACACGTTCGTTTGCACGTCGGCCGCAGCCGCAATTGCCCTCGCCGAGGACGCAGAGTTCCACGCTTTCTTCAGAATTGCAGCAGCGTAATTTTTACCTAAATTAATTCACTACTTGGGGACAACGCCCCAAACGACGGGAAATTTCGCGATTAGAGAGGCCAATGGGCCTTTCCGTCACTCATGAGCGCCAGCCTAAGTCTATCTAGCAACAAAGAAAAAACTTCTGGTAGGAGGTCTGCCTTTGTTTCTGTCGAGCCGTGAAATGAGTCCAAACGCCGTTAATCCGCTTAATTTACTCGTTAAGACATGTATCTTGCTAGTGGCATTATAATTTTTATGCAATGTAGCTGTGTCAAATGTGAAACTCTCATGGTTAAAAATAATCCGAGACCCCAAGTGTCGATGGAAGTCTCCGCTGTTACTCTGTGAGCATGTATCACTGTGATCTTAACTATAATAAATGCGTGAAATGTGGCAAAATTAAGTGGCCCTATATTTTTTTCAGGATTGTATATATAAGTATATATAAGTATATATATATATATATATATATATATATATATATATATATATATATATATATATATATATATATATACAGCCCGTATAAAACCACCTCAATAAGATTTGAGTTTGAGAAGTGCAAATTCGTTTTGCATAAATATACGTTCAAATCTCTTAGGAGTTTGTCGTTGGTTTTGTCTTTTTTTGTTCTTCGACACGAATAACTGAGTTGATACTGCTGACAAGTTTTCTGCCTTTTTAATGAACGTATGTATTTACTTTTTTGTTTTATGCGTTCACTTTATTCTGTGTGGTTATGTTTTCAGGCGGCAACGCACTGGCTATTAGCCGTTGGTCATGACGGAATACTCCGTCGTAGGCATGCTAAGTACATTTTACTCCGCAGCCACTGTAATGCGATTGGTGGAACAGGGACGTATGTCAATTGATCGAGAGTTTGGCGAGAGTTGGTGAATTTAACCAACCATTACCATATAACGAACTTCGCGTTATATGGTACGAATCGTATTCATTAAACGTAAAACTAGCTTGAACACCTGCGAACTGTCGCAAGGACAAAGTCACCTAGGCTAGTGCGTCATGCGTCGGCTTCCGCCGGGTTTATGCGTCGTTGCAGTCTATGGTAGCAAGGTTTTTGAAAGCTTTGCCCGCTGTGTGGGACGCAAACGCACGTCCAACTGTGCTGGAGCTGTGTGGCAACGTCTAGTCAAATAGGCCATAGGCTAGAATTCCAATCTAGCTAGGATTAGGAGAGCGTAGATCGACAAATGATTGCCTGCAGCAGGTCTACGACAATTGAGTGTCCTGTGCTCACTGTAAGTACCTAGTCCTACCAGTCCTGGTAGGACGCCAATGAGCCTGCGACGCAACTTAGTAAGTCCCTTACAAAAATTCGAGCTTGACAGATCGTATTTCGTACATACGAGACATTCGCGTTTAAAGTGTGTTTGTTTTGGCGTAGGCTTTCTCGATCTCGTCTATGGGCGAGACATGCAGCTAACGCATGGCAGTCGCGCATGAACAGGAGCGAGATTACGTTGCATGTATTTGAACAATATAAGCAAGGTAGTTTGTTTGCACTTTGCTTTAAAAGTTTATCGTTCCGGGCTAAACCCAGTGAAGTGATATGTAGAGCCGGTGAAAAATAAACACAATATATTTCTCTCTTGATTGCATATAAAATGACTGTCCATCCTCCTACTCCTCGCTAATCAGACCAGCCTTGCCTTACAGGCCGTCTATGTTACGTGTTTTCCACCAAGACTTCACTACTATTGTGAAGTCTAACGGACTCACTCCCGTAACTGCAGTCTAGCGGCCTGCATGCTGGAGCCTATAGACGCTCGCTGGTACATTACTAGATCCGCGCAAATAATTCAATGCGGCCATCGCGTCTAAGGTGTGGTTGGTCGTCGACGTTACGGGTGGCTGAGCAGTCACAGTTGCGATTTGACGTTTTACTTCAAAAACTACGGTGACTAAGTAACTAAGTGAATGAACGAATGAGTTAGTGAGATAGAAACCGAGCGGATAAGTTCGTGTCTGAACCAAGATTTCTGAGTGCGTTACGCATTGCCAAATACCGGCGATCACATACCTTTATCAAAACGACTGCGTGCCGCCATCGTAACGTAATTTTGATAGTGCTCACACCGGCCCTTATGGTGTTGTCGCAGCTGCTGTGTCTGCGTCTCACAATTCCGGGCATAGCTGCTGTCACCGTGGACACCGGCGTGCCTCGGAGCGATCTAGTCTCTAATCAATCGCGGGTTGGTATTGTTTGGCAACAGCATAAAAGGTGGCCCCCACTTCTTTGCACTTTTTTGGCGAATATAGCTCTGCCCAACAACAACAACAGCAAAAACAACGGGACACGCGCAGTCCAACATCTGATATGCAGTATCATTAAATCACCAGTACCAAAAACAGTAGTTTTAAGAGTAATAGTTATCTATTACCAATATTTTGTTTATAACCAAATGATTACCAACTTCTTTTATACATATTAGTTCCTTCTTTCAGACCTCCTGGAGTTCGGGCCTGCCCTCGGGAGTGTGTAATTATTGTTGCGTTGCCGCGTTCAACTTCTAAGGTGGCGCGCTGCTCACGATGCGGATCGTTTATCTCCGTTCAACTTATTGATTACTTCTTCTGGGCAAATGTCCGAGTATGGCTATGCCTGGCGACCTACTTGCCTGTAGAGTAAACAACCAAGCCTCTTCAGCATCAATTCTACACGAAAGGGAGACCACCCAGCATTAACATTTTATTGTGGGGTAGGCTGGACATGTGTACTATGTATAAATTCTTTTCGACCATTATAACCTGAAAGTAAAAGTTTTCGGGCTGATCCCTTAGCCAAAATTTAACGTCAACGGAACTGCTTTGCGCATTGCTTCATAGACGGACCACCCCCATAAATACAAATGTGTCTCCTCCGGTTGCGAGACGCAGACGAATGCACCACGCTTCCAGGCTCGACAACCATTATAACCTGCCGGTTAACCGACCGCCTTGTGTTTTTCTTTTATGTTTGTATGGTGATAATAACTATTAATTTAAAAAAAAAGAGAAGAAAAATCCTTGCTTTAGCAGGAATCTATCAACAACGAGAGCAAGCGTCGTCTTGCTGATCTGAATTTAAAGGGTTATGTACAAACTTCCATCGCTTGTATATATTTATCTTTAACGAAGACCACTGAAATTGCCTGAGACGAAATTCAGCGTGACTTCATTAGAGCTTGTGAGCGATCTTTTTTGATTCGAAGAAATTCCAGTACGACGAAATTCCCAATATATGCTTTTATACGCCGACGATTTAGTTATCTTCTTGCAAAGCCAATTTTATTGCAATAGTCGCTCCTTTGATAAGAAAACCTTATCGACCGCACTTCGTTGTATATCAACTTAGTAAAATGGCAAAAAACAAATTTCCGTAAAGGTACAAGGCTAGCTGTGTAAGACGAGCTGCGCGTAAAATTGATACGAACTGAGCTGCCTGTTAAAAGCTTGCGTTAGATTCTCTATTTGTAGACCCTTATTCGCAATATCGAAGAGTTAACCATATGTACTTTAATTATGCATGTATGTTTTTACATGAAAAACAATATACCGCGTAATTATCGTAGAAATAATGGACCAATCAGGCATAAATAAATGAGAGAACAGTAAATAACTTGTTCCATTATAAACCCAATTTTGCGTCTATTTACGTATTACACAGCATGTGCTATAGCACCGTTGCGGGCCTTGCACTGGCTTGACCTATTTATCGTAGATATTTGCACGTAGTGCCTATTTCATTGTTGCTTGCCAGCAGGCTTGGTCTTTTTAGGTCCCAGCTGCGGCACCCAAGAAAGGCCAAATGTCAGAGACATGTGGTAGCTATTGTGTATGGAATGGCTGTAGAGATTGCAAGCTCGTTTCGCCCCTTGCGTAATGTATACCGTATAGCGGCAACTAGTGCAATTTTCAATTCATCGCGAAGGATACCCCAGACAACGTGTGTGTATATATAAAAAAAAATATATATATATATATATTACTTTTCTGATGGGACACTCGTAATATATATATATATATATATATTACTTTTCTGATGGGACACTCGTAATATTTCATCTGCGCTGCAGATCCTCGTTAGAACGCCTCACTGGTATATTGTAGTGCGCTACGCACTCTTGGTAGGTTGTATTGCATTTTGCGTATGGTTAGACCGCGTAGGTGCAGCAAAGGCATAGATCAAGTAAGTTAATGATGGAATAAAAGTTCGATAAAACCCTATGCAGCGTGACTAGACTCGCTGCAGTAGAGCTCATATTTAGCCGCATTTGTTCGGAGTGAGCAACATGGACGAAAAAAGTTAATCAGAGCTAGATAATGAGAGAACCCCCCCCCCACCCCCGCAGTATAGAAAAAGGAGCAGATTCATGCGAAAAATAGGTGATTTTTATTATATACCTACCTAATTTCCTGCTGCCTACCACGTAAATGAGAAGGAAGGTACCACTGTAGGCAAAGTGTGCGCAAGCGCCCCAATTCTGAATGGCATGTGCACAGTTATTTCCTCGAGCACTTCACCGTCCGCTTCGTGCGCCCTCTAGCGACTCGCTGATAAAGCCTGCCCCACCATCTGGGTTCCCGTCGCGGCTGCTGCTGCTGTTGAACCACGTTCCTCTGTCGAAGCGTTTGTGTGTAAGTGTGTTCGTGTGTGTGTGACCTGATCTGGGTCGGGATCTATCGGGAAAACGGCGCCCATTGAGATCAGCTGTTGTTGTTGTCGTTGTTATTGTCGTCGTCGTCGCCGTCGTCGTTGTTGTTTGTTCGCCTGCTCCAGAGGATCCGGGCAGGCCGCTTCCGGGAGAAGGAGACTTGGCCCGACAGACGCAAGAGACGATTGCGGGCGCAGAGCCTGAGTCCTGTGCACGGCAGGCTCGTGGGGGGGGCGTCGCACGAATTGGGTCACCCCAGCTGGGCGGGTGCTCCTGGCCACTGTGGCGCCATCCAGGCTGGGCAAGTTGCACGTAGAAAGCCGTGTACTTCGTGTAGCGGGAACAGCAGCAGCAGTAAAGTAGAAGAATGGGCTTGACGACCCTGACAAACGAGCAGTTCACGCGACAGCGAGGCAAAGGCAACGATCTTATGAGCAGACTCTTCGACAGCAATGTGTGCCTACAAGAAGTTCAACACACATTCCTGTGAAAGATGCCGCAGCACACCAAAAAAACGCCGCGTTTGCAAAGCAGTTTGAAATTCGCGAAAGATCGTGTTACTTTTGCGTAATACCAACCTTCCCTACGCGTTTAATTTACCCTATAGGTATGATATTATTGTGTTATAAAAAGTAGTCTTGTGCACACCACAGGAGAAGTAGAAGAACAGCATATTATTTAGATCTTTCTCTAAGCTAATTATTTTAATTCAATTCGTTATAATATTAAGGATCGTTGTGTGCGAATGTCAGCATATTAACATAAAGCAAAAGCCCCTCTCCTGCTTTTGGCCTCTGTTGTTGCACCTTACCTGCTGATTAAGGCTTGGATGCTCGAAATCTTGACTGCCTTTTGGCTGATCCAATATAAGCCCGCACACATGAAATGTTCAATAGGTTGCAAATATAGGCCCTCAGCTAAAAATGCTAGATAGAAAGAAGATGCGTTGTGCTGACCATAGCTGTACCTAGTAAGACAGAGAAAACGCATGTCGAACCGGAGTATAAATTGTAATGCTATTCTTCATCAAAATGATTCCGCTGTAAAGCTGTGTAACATGTGACTTAGTCTGAACACTAATAAGCTTCGAAAAAGACAGACTAATGAGTAATTTTTTTCTTGAATAGGCACGCACGTGCTATCGTTCGAAGTCGTTCGTTTTGTCTAGGAAACGAATGCTCTATGTTAAGAATTTATCTGATGCTTTATAGTCTTACGTTGTATCAAACCTTTTTTTAAATATTACTAAGGATAGTAGAGCTCCTTTGTGGATTGAGATAGCTTTGTCGGTGCATATACTTTTGAGACAGTTTTAATGGTCGGCGCCGAATCGTCTTGTTAAAATGTCGAATTTTAAAATCTTAAAATATCTGCCGTCTAATGCAGAATTCACATGGACTTACACACCAGCAAAAGCCGCATAGTTTAGATATAGATCAAAGAGCAACTTTAATTAAAATAGAGTTAGGCTTTAAACACCTATGGGTAGTCAAAGTAAGTTGTAAAAACTGCTTGTATACCTACGTTTAGCTTTAATCATATACGTATGACTAACTACTGATATTCTTAAGAATAATGGGCTACAATCTATGTTTGGGGGTTTTATGTACACAATATGCACCTGGCAGGTCAAACGTTTAAGATATATATATATATATATATGTCAATTACGGAGCGGCCAGACCTACATGACATGCTACCTTAGTGGCCGAAAGGAATAAGAAAGGCAAGTATGCAAAACTGGCCACATCACACAACTTTAGTCAAGTGACCTTCAGATTATTAGGTGTTTAAGACTGAACGACCGTTGACGAAGCCATGCGAAAGGCTAAAGACCACGACGACATGGGTCAAAAAAGCTGCCCAATTCTTTCGTCAGGGGTTCTCTATCGTTCTGTAACGGGATAGAGCAATTTTCATGTTGTGCCCGCTGGCAAACTGAACTCGACCGGGCTTAAATTAGGCTGAATGTGAATATATTCGCCGGGACGCAATTATCCGATGGTACAACAATAAACAAGTAAAAGCCAAATATACATACAACATACGTACACATAGAAAGGTTTCACTTTAAAACTAGGTAGCGGAAATTCTTGCGAAAGTGAGCCCAGTGTTTCCTTGGTAGGGAAAAGTGTTTAGGCATATATTGATTGCCTCATCTTGATTCACGGATGAGCACGGCGCAGAGATTGCGAGACTGCAAGCTTACGTAACACCTCTATGCTCTAAAAGGAACCGCACTAGGAAGCACTGGCAATACTCATGTAAGCTGTGATGAAAGCTGCAAGTGATTCATCTCCATCAGTGCCTTGCGATTGGCAAATAGACCAACAATACATAAGTACCCTTGCTCAATTTCAGATATCGATCAAACGCGTGTGGCCATTGTCGCACATGGCTGCAGTCCCACGCTCAACATCGCCCGTTAACATCGGCAAAACATCGTGAGAGCTTGAGAGTTTGGTCAGTTGCAAATCCCATCCTGACACGGACAACTCACCCGTGTTGCTGCTGCTGCTGCTTAAGTGCTAAAGGTAGAGCTTTCTGTTCCCTCTTAGCGCTTCATCCTCCATCGGGACAAATATCGGGAGTGGAAAAGTGGGACGTCGCCATACCGAGGCCTCTCTTATGTGTGGTGAGGGGAGGGGGGTAGATACGGTTTACACCCTCAACTTCGTGCGCCAAACATAACGTCTCGGAGCAGAGTGCCGGTTGGCGACTATAGATGCGACAGACGCACACGATATATACAGATCTGCAAGGTGTTATGCTGATTTTACGCGCTTGCCTTTGTTAGCTGCTTGACGGGGGAGTCACGCGTCCAATAGGTGTATGCATTTAGTTGTCCAGGAGAATTTCTGGCTGTCTTTTTTCTTTCGTGTTATTTTTCGAATGAAACCGCCCTCTGAATCTATACACGTACATCTATGAAAAGTTCAAACGAGGGTATTCGTGAGCGCCTGACTATTTTTTCAAACTTGCTTTTTGCTAATTGCTGATGTTCCGATTAGGAGTCGGTAAGGCCGAGTAAAATTTGATTATAAGTTGCCGATAGGGCGGAATCCTGCCTAAACCATTTAGCTCAATTACGTGCACATTACCGGTTTTAGTATGCAAACAACAAATATTTAGCCGATCCCGTAGATGGGCTGGACATGAGCGTTCAGTATTTACCTAACCAACAAGCGACGACTGCATAAGATTAGTTTCTTGACCGACTTTGATCTAATAATATGAACAACTTAATAATGTCGTAACAGCATTGCCACAGTGTTTTTTTGCCATGTACCGTGAGAATCTAATTTTAGTTTGAATTGGCAAAACCGCTTCTGCATGCATTAATAATACTTCATGCATTTCACTGAATTTTCTACCGAAGGTCTACAAGTTTAACGCCAGGAGTTTGCCGGTTTGTAGTCGACTTGCTGGAATTGCAGGTGAAGATTAGTGAGAGATGAGGCATGAAGACGGCATACAAGGTGAATCAGCAAACAATTCTAGGAAGACTGACAGATCTATGTAGAGAAAGGGGGGTGGGGGTGGGGCGAGAAAGAGAGAGAGAAGAGAGAATGTTAAGCTTAACCGTGTGAAGTCTGAGGGAAAAACGGGGGTGAACAAGCATAAAATACAGAACGAAATAATGGGTGTCATAGAACACAGTTTTTGAATCTAATTGAATACGCGAATGGCGTACACTGTCTCTAGAAGAACGAAATAAATAAACGAGAGAGAGAGAGAGAGAGAGGTGCAGGGAGGTGTGCAGGCAATTCTCAATGGGGGAGGTGAATGTGCAAGAGCCACTTCTCCACCCTCCGTTCTGGGCGCTCCCTGGTGGCTTACGACCGAAACCTGCTCTACCATCCGGGCCGTGCGGTCTAGCGAGGGGGCCGCGGGCGGGTGTACTTAAGTACACATTCCCCTCCTCCTTCTTCCTCTCTTGCGTAAGCGTTGGTTGTAGGTGGCCACATCTGGGTCAGGTTCAGCAGGAAAGCCCACGGCGCTGCCGGGATCAGCTGTCGTTGTGATATTTGCTATTGTTGTTGTTAATGTCGTTTGGGCGAGAGAAGGGACAAATGCCCGCCATTCCCGCGTCGGTTGGACCTGGCAAAGCCCAGGAGTTAGTATTGGCGGGGCAGCCGCAGTAACAGTCAGGCATTGTAACTGACCTTCACAATACCTAAGGTAGTCGATATAGCTCGGTGTGTCTCGTCCACAATACATCCAATATACAATCACACTATCAAAATAGAAGAACAAAATTCGTGGGAAAAACGCATTTTGTTTTGTTTTTACACTTCTGACGGTTGTCGTTGCTCGCGCTGCCAACGTTCCTAGGTGGGCGGCTGATCGCCCGCTGACGCCCGCTGCAGTCACTGCACAAAGTTTGCCATTGACGTGTAGCTAGCTGGTCGCGACGACAAAATCACATAGCATGGTCAGGCGCTTTTCTTCTCTATCTAACGTGGTGGTACAATACGTGTATAACGAGGCTGTGCAAGCACCGTGCGCTCGGTACGATGGCCCATTGTCACCAGGCAGAGTTGGTGGTCCGAGTTGCGTTGAGGAGACGAGCAATACACGCCCCCCATATTAAGCGCTCTCCTACGCATATCAATCGGGAGCAATTGCTTCTCTGGTTATGCGCGTTTGAGGAAGCTAGTCTAGTTAGCTGGAAGGTCGGCCTTTCGGTGGTTAACTCGTATCTAATACTTATAGCGGTTGCGGTACTCGTACGCGCAGTAAAGTCTTATCGGCCTAAAAGTAGTAAATTGCGACGTGGTTTAAAATTGTGACTGGTACGCTAGTCATGGTTGTCATCTACCAGAGTTTCGCCGGTACGGTCCCTGGTGTTGATCGAGTTTTCTTTGCGGACTGCTCATTAAAAATAGATAATTCATACCACTGAGATTCAGCGGACACGCTGCTGCCACAAAGACTGTTGGGGAAACACAAGATACCTTAACATGTCAGGCTTTCGGTGTCTTGAAGATATGCCCCAGAATGAATTTTAAGCTTGAAAGGGGGGACAAAGCATGATCTAGTAAATTGCATGCGCAGAATCTTGATTTTCTGCCGTGCGCATCCCGAGAAACTTTTGGTCTATCTTGGAGTAAGCAGCCAAGCCCGGGGTTATTTATGTGCGCCCCCGAGTACGGAGCAAATCGGAGCATCCCATCGGCACCCCGTTGCGGTTAGGCGTCAAGTTGTCCGCTCTCTCTCTCTAGCACGACTATATACTAGTATCTTAACATTTGCATAGTCACCTATGTGTTTGAATTTTTCCAAGTTTAACAGTTAGCATAAAATCGTTTAATGGCCTCTACGCTAAGCTAAGTCACAGCACGGAAAATTAAAAAACATGCAAGTTTCTTAGGTAGAGGATCTCAACGACGCAATGCAGCGGCGGTGGCAAAGTCTCTAGCGCATTGGGCCAACGCCATATATACATAATAATAAGACACACTCTCACAGTCAGGAGTGTTGTCAATTGAATTTTAGCAGCTCGAAATCTCGATATGCCGTCCCCTAAAACCTAATGTTTTGTCGATGGCGTGAAGATTCAATCGTGCCAGCAATTTTCTAAATTCAGGTACGCACTAAAATAATTGGATAGATAACTTTCTATGTGGGCGGACTTTCCATGCATGAGAAGGCTAACACCATCTCCGATTGCCCCTAAGGAACCATTTATGGGCCACTTACGTTTCTCTACATCATTCTTTATACATTCTTTACATCAATTCGCTAAAGTATGTTATTCCCGAGGACGTGCAATACGAGATCTCTGCGGATGGTGTTAAAATGCACGGAAAAGCGGACTCTACAGAGTGAGTTGAAAACTGCAGAATACAGTAAATTAGCTGCAAGGGTCTGTCTCGCTTTATCTGAAACTGTCGGCAGCAAATCGTAATATTCTCACATAGTATTAGGGAAAAGTCAAACTGGACTGATGCTAGAGATGTTTAACATCATCCATACGACTACGCATAGAGGAATAGGCTTCCAGAGTGTGTAGCGGCAAAACGAACTCTGAAGCATATCATCATACTCATATTTTTTTTTGTTGTTCCGTAAGGCTAATGCCGTGTACGGTTTTTCATGTCATGGATGACTTTTAATTCACTCGGAATTTGCCTAATGATAATTTCACACTGAATTTGCCTTGTCTAAATTAGGAACCATGTAAATAAATTTTAGAGTGGCCGGTCTGGGTTTCGAACCTAAGCCTTCCGAATGCAAAGCAAAGGCTTTGCCACTAAGCTATCTCGCTCGATATGAGTCATATGGTTCTATGAAAAGTAGCCCGACAACTTTATGGAAACTTAATGTTAACATTTTCTCATATATATGCAGGGTGCCCCTATTTGTGTGGCCAAAACGCTAGGGTATGGTCAAACTCGGTGAGAAAATAATTTTTGCCAATGGAAAGGGGGAGCGGAAATGCTTCGTATAGGAGTGAGATAAATGTTTAATGAATTTTTTTAAGAGGGGCTGTTCCGATATACGTTTGCAAAATGCACGATTGTGAGAGAACGCATTCTTCAGTTGAAAAACCGAGCACACCGGCGTATTCGGGAGAAAAAAACTAGAATTTTAAAAACTAGAATAATGTTGTTCTAGTTTTTAAAAAATAGTAAAAACTGTCGCAGGCATGCCGAGATTGAGTGCAGGCATAAATGACCTAGAATGCTTTATCTGATGGAGTAGGTTACTTATGCATGTACTCAATCTCGATTACTCCGCAATCACGGCTCGCGTTGCCATGCATTTAGTACCAGCATGATCGGCATGAAATGCAGATTTGCCTGGACGTGTTAGTTTTGAGCGCTGTGATCGGTCGTAGGGTTATGATTTTGATATATTGAACGTGAAGGCTAAAAAAACAACCTAATTTTATGCAAATTATTTTCTAAACGACCGTGTCGCATCTTCTAGACGATATTGTATGTTCTTTGAAAGAAGCAGAATTTTCTTACGAATACGGCGGTTAGTTTCTGTATAGGAGAACCGGTTGTCTCGCAATTGCACATTCTATGCTCCTATATCTGACAAAACACCAATGTCACAAATTGTAGTAATTTCACTCTCACCACGAAACAAGACTTTTCAGAGACCATGTTCTATTGAAAAAAATTGTTTGCTTTAACGAGCTACACAATTCCATATATCGCTCTTTAAAACTTTCTGGGACCAAGTAATTTATGCATGCACTCAACCTCGACATGTCCTTCGAAAAAATCATAAATACTCCGCAACTGCGGCTCGCATTGCCATAAGTTTAGTATCAGAATGATCGTCATGAAATGTGCGTTTCCCTGACTGTGCTAGTTTTGAGCGCTATGAGTAGTCGTAGGGTATTGGTTTTTAGGTGTTTTGTGTAAAAGCTAATAGAATAACTTCATATTTGCAAATTCTGTTCTAAACGGCCATGTCGCATCTTCTGGCCGGCGTTATAGGTTCTTCGGAGGATGCAGAATTTTCTGACAACACGACGGTGTGTTTGCTTAAACGAGCTCTACAATTTCATATATCGCGCTTTAAATATTCCTGAAGCACCATGTATATATATATATATATATATATATTAAAAATATATATTTTTTATTATATATATATTTAAAAAAATATTACACACAAAAAAAAAATATATATATATATATTGTTTACACCCCGTTATGAGTTAAATAAAATTAGTATGTACTGTTATATATATATATATATATATATATATATATATATATATATATATATATATATATATATATATATATATATATATAAGGTCGAAATTAGAGCCTGGTAGGAGCGTTGTCTTCTGACATCTTAGGTAGGTTTCGATGGTCAAAGCGATCGCTATGATCCGTGTGGCTTTTGGTAGTTTGATCGTTCTCGCTCCGTGATGCGCCGTATATAGCTAACTAAACGCACATTCATCACTTGTACCGCGTCCAATATTAATAAGGATAATAATCATATGAATAGTACAGAAATATAATCCCAAAAAATCGATCTCGATACGGGGACAGGGAGGGGGAAGATAAATCAATTTTGGGCTTTTTGTTGTCCAATACTTGATACGTACCTATAGGCATACGATATAAGTGAAATAATAATAATGGTGAGGATTTACACTGTCATATTCATCAAGTGACACATACCTATATATCTTAAACGTGTCTCTCGACAGTGAACGAGTATATGACATATCAGCTCGTTTTATCGCACTATTGCTCTCTCTCTCTCTATTTCACCAGTGCTCTCCAGGACACGCTGTCTGTGTTCATGTGCTCGCGTACTCAGCTTTTTGGCTTTTCAAGGTGAACTGGTCTATTTGATGACAAGAGCCCTTGGTGTGTCCTCAGAGCACCGATCAGCGGTGTCTCGCCGGGAATTCGTCGTGTACCAGCTCACTGCCGTGGCGGTTGGAGTGCGGAATGTATGTAGGTTAGTCAATTTGCTCGTTAGTCAGACTGTGACCCCATTGTATAGTTGGCGGAATCACATTCCTTCCCATGTTAGGGTTGACGCCGGCCGTCTGAATATAGGCCACACGTTTAAACTTGACCTCAACAACAACGTCCAACACTCAAGGTCACTAAGATCCAAGCAACCCTCTACTACAGAGGTGAACCGTGCGTACATCTATTCACTCATACGTGTAGTAGTGACACACGTGCTTACCAGCTAATGATAAGTTGATGGCGGTACTCAAACTACACCTATTGCCTGGATATGTTGCTGTCGTTGCTCTGCTACCGACTGCTGCCAATACACCCTAGGCCCAATTTGGCCGTACTTCCAACGGCCGTGAGATGTAGATGACCTTAAGGGCTCTGTGTTAATTAGTGACTTTTACCGCTATATATGAAAACGTGGGGTTCATATATATATATATATATATATATATATATGTACATGCAACCATTTATATGTGTCTATAAGTGTAAGTGAGTAGAATTTTCACCAAGAAAACCTAGCCAGGCTGGTCTCCAGGCTGTATATTTTTCTGGGTGTTCATAGTTGGTTATCTCGGTTCCAAAACAAATAATTTACAGACTGCCTAACTGGGCTGTCAGAACGTACTCAGTATGCGCTCATGCGTTATGCCTCGTGTCCAATAAGAGCTTGTTTTCCATAAGTATAAAGCAAGCCGAGCAGGGTGGCTTAGTGGCAAAGCCGTTGCCTTGCATTCGGAAGATCATGTGTTCGAGTACTAGACCAGCCACTCTTAAATTGGTTTTCATGGTTTCAAATTTAGACAGGCTGAATGCCGGAGCGGCTTTTAATCGACCATAATTGGCCCAAAAACGGAGAACATAGATGTCTCAATAGAAAGAGATGGTGCATCACCATCCAACTCCCCGCCCCCATACAAAAACAAACATCAGCCATGGCCGACCGAGCAACTGCGTCCAAGGTATTTTAGCAAAATCAACTATTATTCTGGCTTTTCGCGCCAGACGGGTTCCTAACGAGACTTTAAAGCTTTTTCCTTTCCCGAAAAGGACACATTTTAAGGTTGCAACTACGTACGCGGCTGCCTAATAAGCATAACTAGGTTTCTACACATCAGGGCTGAAGATTTGCATCGAATATACTATGTGAGAATTGCCACCAAGTGAGGCACTTTGGTGCATCCTTGATACATTTTAGACGAGTCTGGAACATGGAGTTGCTCACAGCCTCTACTCAGCAGGCAGTTTCGAATCTTGATAGCAAATTTAGAAAGATGCCTCTATCCGGTTTAAGTCGTGAAGCGTGAAGCAAAGGTAATTCGAGTAGATGGCGCTTACATTGAATAATTACGTTCGTCAGGAATCTCCCTACCGGCACATACCAAAACTTTCACTTAATACTTATTTTTATACACAGCATTTGAACCAAGAGATCTCACCGCTTTAGCCTACCGTGCACCCCCGTATGCATATGGCTATGGACACTATCAAAGAGAACAACGACCTTGAGGAGTGAAGGCTCAGGGTCACTCCGTCGATCTCGCACTCCTGCGACGGCGGCGGCGGCATGGAACAACTGTGACGACGCCGTAATAGACTCCTCGTGAGGGTCACCCGCACCGGCGGAACAACGTAGATAAACGTACGTGGCGCTGCTGCTGCTACTACGCCCGAGTGAAGTTGTTGAAGCCCACGGCCTTCGCCGCCACCATCATCGTAGCTGTCATTGCCAAAGAAAGTGGGTCAGGGTCACTCGAGTGGAAAGGGAGGGGACAATATACATCGCTGGGTAGGAAAGGTCCGAGGTTGCCGCCACCAACGGGCGCTGCGATTTCGACTGCAGCCTTTCGTATAGCCATAATTCGTATTATTAATCGTAAACATCAAGTTTCCATGGAATTGGCGGGCTACTTATATACATATATATATATATATATATATATAATTTGTATTATTAATACGCTTTATTAAAGGAAAAACTTAGTCTGTAAACATCAAGAGGCACAGTTACAACTGCAGTAGCAAACAAGAACCCAAAATGCGAGAATAAGAGGGAAAATAGAAGATGAATAATAAGTTCGCCTGCTTTTTTTCTGTAGAGCCTGCTTCCTTTCTGTAGAGCCTGCTCATCTCAGTTCGAGAGGATCTTTTTTTCCACCAACACTGTACTGCTGTAGAAACAAAAAGCCCTCCAATAACAACGACGAATTGCTACCGCTAGGACCTAGCGCAAACCTTTTGCGCTAGGTTTTAGCGGTTTTTTTTTTATATATAGACTAGTAGCGCTCCTCATAAGCCCCAGTTAACCATATGTATCTAAAGCCCTACATTTAAATAATACATATACATACAGGGTGTTCCGTCTAAATAAGCACGTATTTTATCGCCCTTTCTCAAGCACTTACTTAAATGACAATGGACATTAAGATAAACTGTTCAGCGTAAGTCGACAGGAGAACTTCTGGCAAACATTGCTATTCATCCATTGAGCCCCGTTCACGCTGATCACACTTTTTTATTTCATTTCTAGGTCCAAAGCGCATCCAAAACCGTGGCACAATGTCCCTATCTAATTTGTTGTCTAAAAGGCTGTCTTAATAGCGGCAGTGAGCAAGTTTACGTTAGCATATCGAGACTTGTTAGAGTCTCTCTCAATCACGCCCCAAACTTAGTAGTCCAACGACTTAGAATCGGGGCTGGTATGTGGCCATACATTTTTGGCTACTAAACAGTGCTCAAATGCTCAGATAAATGCACTCCTGTACTAAACGGCTGATATAAGCGAGAGCATCATCTTGCTGAAACCCGCTTGGCAGTCCCTTAGATACGTCAAATATCCACGATTTCACTACATTTGGTAATTACGCAAATAAACTTATTTTTGAATAGTTTCGCCTCTTTAGAGAAAGTGCGGCGGCATGGTATTCCCCTCGTGGTTGGACTGTGTCAGTTAGCTCTTAAGCCTTTGATGAGCGCACTCTGTCGTAAATCTTCGTAATATGTGAGAACCTGGGTCTGTTTCTTCTGTGTAACCGACTGACACCAAGAAATTTGCAATCTGGGCGCAGATTCTTCCGGCGTATAGAACAGGGATAATAGGTGCTCTTCGCTCATATTTTGAAGATATGTCATCATCATCTCCTGCCTGCCATGGTTAACACGTATTTGTGTTATACTGAGCATGAGCTATTGTCTGCTACCCATCAACTGCCTGAGCGCACATCTGGTACGACGATGATTTGAACCTAAGACCGCGCAAATTTTAACGAAATATATATATATATATATATATATATATATAGCCAATATGCCTAGTGGGCGCGTATTGTGGCTGTCACGTGTCCGTTTCGATGAGGTCAGGCCGACACCACCTCAAAAGTGTGCCCCGAACGGAGGCAGCGTTTCCACGTTGTATATCAAGATCCAGACGTCGTTTGAAAAAGGACGACGACCTGTTATCACCGGATGACAGGTTTAACAAGGTGCCGACTTTGCGAATCAGCTGCTTGGTCCGAACGCCAGGAGCACCTAGGGTTTCAAACGCGAGAGGGCAGAATTCGTGGGGATACCCGATTGATGAGTATTTTCTCAACTTGCTAGTCTTCGCAAGGTGGGCTGCATAACCAGCTTCGGATGTGCAGCCACCGACTATAGAAGGGGCTAAGGAGTCTGCCGTCTTCCGCACAGAGGCATGTATATATATATATATATATATATATATAAAAAAAATATATATACGTTTGTGCTTTGTGAAAATTGACGCGTTCTTTGACTCAGATCCTCGTCGTATCAGGAATGCGTTCATCAGTGGGTTGAGTAGCAGACGAAAGCTCATGTTTAGTAGAACACGTATACGTGGTAACCATGGAGATGATGCGTTACGCTCGAAATACAAGCGAAAATAAACTACTTAACTTAAAATGCGCGCATGTATACGTATGCACACAGATACATTTAGAGGTATATATAATTGATTTATTATTCGCTTGGCTTAATATGTATGTATATATATATATATATATATATATATGCGTGTGTGTACCTACGTATAGATCAGCGCATTTTACGTTTGTGTTAAAATGGCTTTCATTCGGTACACAAGTGTGTGTGTGGCACAAGGTCACGACGAGATATCTATGTACATTCAAGATTTTGCAGCGTTTTAACCAATGTGTTGGACAAACAATGCGTCGCATACCTTCCCCCCCCCCTAGAAGCTGTTTGCCAAACAATGAGATCTGACAGGCTACGGTAGGTCGTCATCATGCGTTGGCGGCAGGGCGCATGAATTTACACGTCTACACAGTACCATACAAACGCGTGCTCGCCTCCGGCACGCCGCTGCGGCTGGAATTAGGAGGACAACCGAACCTTCTGGCTGCGGCTAACGCGAAGCCGGCCGGGCATTTCCATTAAGGTTCTGACCGAGGTAAGGTTCTAGATAATTGAGGGGGAAATGCTACATTTGAAGCTACTACACTGGGAGGACAAATACACGAGCTAACAATTAGGATTAACGATTCACTTCGTAGGTGAAAACAGACAGACCTTCCAGTGTTGTTGTTGTTTTAACTATGGGAACCAACGCTCATCGAATATACTTTGTCTTACGTGTATGTATATAAAATAAATTAACTTAAATGTATATAATAATTGCTCTCTTAAGCATTCATAATATATATATATATATATATATATATATATATATATATATATATGTGCTGTTAGTATTAATTAATTAATTAGTAATAAGTATATACATTTAAGTTAATTTATTTTATATACATACACGTAAGACAAAGTATATGCGATGAGCGTAGGTTCCCATAGTTAAAACAAGAACAACACTGCCAGGCCTGTCTGTTTGATTTATATATATATATATATATATATATTGTATTGTTCAATATAAATATAACGAATAGTAACAGCCATGATAGAAGGCAAGGTTTATTTTTATTTGCAAAAGGATATGTTTCTTCTAACTTTACACCCATTACTTCCTTTCTCTCTGAGCAAATATTGTAAAATAATCTCTTTTCAGTATTAGTATTATAACGGCAACCACTTGGATTAAGAACTATATATATATATATATATATATATATCTGACGCGAAAATAACCGCCGCACAAAGCCGAGCAGCCTAAATGGCAAGAAGAGTGGCCAGGTGAAGTAATCTCGAGAAGACAGTACTGCGGCCACCCCCCGTCAAGGGGCAAAGAGGACGACTGGATTTTAGCGGGTGCGAGTCCCACACTACCGTGGCTTTAACAACCTCGCCCGGTGTGCATAACGCATTTTACTATTTAGCTCTATAAAAGATATATATATATATATATATATATATATATATATATATATATACATATTTATATAAAGTGCGTTGCAAAAAATTTGCAACTCATGTTTTTTGGTAATGATTTCAATTTGATTTTTTTGAATGGCTTGATTTTTAAGGGCATGGTGTACATAACGAAACACGAGTATGGTGTTAATTTCGTTGCAATCTCACAATCGGTTCATACAAAAAATAAAAAAGTGTGAAAAAACAGTGTTGCATATATATAATATTAGCAGCAATAACGGCTTACGGCGTATTCGATTCATAGCAGGGCTGTATGACTTATTTGATACTACATATTCTATTCTGGAAACGGGTTTTTCGTCCCTTCTTCTGAATCAAATCGTAAACTCGGTCTTTCATGGAGTTAATGAGCTGTTGAGCAAAGATTTTCGTTAGGATTCAGGTCTGGACTCAATACCGGCCAGTTAAAAAGTGGCACTCCTTGTTCTTGAAAAAAGGCTATACTGCTAGCCGAGGTATGAAACGTGGCGTTGTCTTGTTGAAAAACTGCGTCAGGTCCCCCAATTCTTCTGAAATGGGCTTCTAACTAGGAACCGACGATTCGCTGGTACTTGTCGGAATTGTTTCGGCCCACAATCGCGACTAGATCGGACTTCCCATTATATCCAAACGCGCCCCAATATTTCACAGAACCACCACCGGCCACGCGTTTCGAGAACCATTTAGGTTCCTTCCGAAAGTTGTGCCAATAGTACTGACAGCCGTCAGGGCCATCGAGATTAAATTTTTTTTTATCCGAGAAGACGATGTTTTTCCACTCGTTATCCCAAGTTTGGTATCTATGCGAAAATTCACGCCGTGCGACAATGTGCTTCGGTTGCAGTCGCGGCATAAGCTTCCTTTTCGCGTATCAAACGTTTTTGTCAGAACTTAACACTCGGTGCACTGTGGATCGGTGCACTAGCACTCCCAAAGTAGTCCTGATCCTGGAAAAAGACATTTGGTCATAAGTAGCCAACTGTATGATCCTACGCCGATCTCGAATAGTCAAAACTGGCCCACTGTTAGATCTCCACCTTTGGTTCACTTAAGAACCTGCTGATGGTGCTCTTATGCCGCCCTAATCTGGTTGTATGACCGAGCTTAGCATATGCCTTAATTATTGTATTTTCGTTATCCGAGAGATCCTTTGTACGACCCATGGTTTAAACATACGCTTCGCCTTTAGTTCGGAACAGCGACTGAGCTGTAGAATATTTTGCAGCTATAGAACAATTGATTTAGCTAGACAATATTCCTGAAATTTGATCCCCGCGATCGTATATCAGCTTTAGTATCGACTATCCTTTACAAACAAGAGCTGTGTTGTTAGCATGTTATTGTTGTTAATATTTTGCAACACTGTTTTTCACACTTGTTTATTTTTTTTGTATGAACCGATTGTGAGATTGCAAAGAAATTAACACCACACTCGTGTTTCGTCGTGTACATCATGCCCCATTTGAAATAAATCAAGCCGAAATTAGGCTTGGTAATAATTAATAATTATTATAATGCTACAAAGGTAGTAGCCGAAGTTCTACTGCGTTGCCTAAAGAGAAAAGCGGCGCAAGGAATTACTATTTAATTATGATAGACATATTGGCATCGAAAATAACTGTGGAAGAAGCATTCCACGCAGAATACGAGATAAAAAAACGTTTCCAACAAATTCCCGACAGGAGAATAACGCCTCTCTTTCTCTCCAAGATGTACTCTCAAACAATTAACGATTAATTAATAATTTATCTACTTTATTAAAACAACACAAGCCAGCTTAGACTATAATGGTGCCAACGTGGCGAGTAGCCAGTGACGCCAGAGCGGATTTCGCAGTAGAGAGCACGGTGTCATAGACATTAGTCCTTCAGGCTCGCGACCGGAGAAGACACATAGGTGCGCGGGTTAGAGCCCCACCGTTGCACATTTGTATTTATGGGGGTCCATCTATGAAGCGATGCCAAAAAGCAGTCCCGTAGACGGTAAATCTTGGCTGAAAATCAGCTCGAAAAATTTAATAAAGGCCCACGCGGCTAGGTCTATGGATGCATTAGTTGCAGTTATTATGATACATGCGGTTGGCAAATGTCTCAACGATCCTCTTTCGAGTTTCCTCGCACTCGCCTTAAATTGCTGATTCGACTTTTTAATTGGTGTATTTTTGCAGCACACCTTGGATTTTAAAATACCTTAGATAGAAAAATCTGCGAAGCTGCGGTCGGGGGAGTATGGTTGCCATCTGGTTCAATTCCGTTAATTCCGCCTTCTGGTTTTAAGGGAATTTGTTTTAATTTATCAGCGCTATAGCGCTGATCGTGTCCGGGTCAAAGACATGCCTTTTGTTAATTTCTTTATTGAAGAAAGTTCTGTTGAACCTGTTGAAACTTGTAAGGCCCCTCACCCAGATCACGTTGCAAAATTCGTCGGATGAGTCTGTTTGGAAATTGACGATGCGCTGCCACCTTCCTTGCACCACGTCAAGGTTGGTACTGCAACAGACATCCCTCTTTCGTAACGTTCGCCGTTAATGCTGCGAGTCATTCTAATAGATGAGCTCGTTTTGCCGCACGCCCACTGCGTGTAGCCATCGGTATCAGTTGCTGTTCGGCCTTGACGGGTGTTAGCACCTTGCCAATCCCATTGGACGACTAAATCTTGGGATTTTTAACTCAAATTTACTTGAGCGCTTTCCTCGGATGTCGACTCGTATGCCTATTCTCGTACGCAATAAAATCAGGACGCTTAGTCTCAATTACATTTAGTAGCTGTGTTCACTTAGGCACTCTACTGAATGGCGGCAATGCTCGGGAGCTACGCCTGGGAGCAGCTCTCGTATTCCCCCCACCAATGTAGATGTCGCGATCAAGTGGGGTCACAGGCAAACCATGGCCCTTCTTGCGCCGTAAGCTCAGGTCGTCGAGCCCGGTATGCAGCACTTAACGGGACATTTAGCCGAGCCTTGACATCTGCTGGTTTTCCTTACATTCTCGAGCCTCCTGGTCTCTGCAGGAATGATGAAAGAAGACCGGACGGACTGTAACAGTTACTAATTTTTTTGTTAAACATAGATTTACTTGCTTATATATATAGAGGTTTCTCTATGGACGTTGGTCTGACTATTGAAGCAGCCAATGAGTCAGGCCCCTTCAGTGGTCAGTGCGGAAGCGGAACATGCTGGTCGCGCGTCTACGTTGGCGGAGTCGAATAAGTGCAAATAGTATGCCAGCATTTCCTGGCCCACGACTTCCGCCCTCTGGCATTTTCTACACTGGGGGGACGTGGCTCAAAGACAAACTTATTCAGCGAATCGGCAAGGCGCTTAACCGTACGACAGGGTACCCTAGAGCTGCCGGTATATACGTTCATAAGGAGACAAATGTTATCTCTTATATATATATATATATATATATATATAAACAAATAAATCTATGTTTAACAAAAAATTGCAACTGTTACAGTTAAAAAAAAACTCACCACACACTCGACGTCAACATGGATGTTGCGTATACCTCAGTGAGTTCAAGCTGTGTGACACAACGTAACGGACGCCAAATGATAGCTATATCTCAGCGTGTATTAAACGAATTAACACTGTCCTGTCAGCGGCAGGCTAACATTGTCATTATTACACTATTTCTAGCTAGCAGTCCTTCGTACTAAGTGACAGGTCTATCGTTATTAGCAAGTTGGTGGTGGTACAACAACCCGCTGGTGGGAAACTCGACAAGTGCGCAAACGATCACGAACTTCACCCCTGAGGACGCGGACCGCTTTGTCCTTGGCCCATGGTCGAATGAGCGACGAATGAACGACGAAACTCAATAGACCATACTTATGGGCTATTGAGTTAGACCGATAGAC